>JAATLQ010038357.1:0-94763 GCA_013421005.1 Heliconius erato x Heliconius himera | reverse complement strand
AGATGAATCACTGTTAACATTACAATGATATTCTATATTATCTAATAATTAATTAGTAAACATTTACTTCTCATTTAACATACAATTTCCAAACCAAATATGTAATGTATTTAAAATATGTATGAAATACAAACAGCAGGTGTCCGTTGTCGAGCCGAAGCCTCTCCTTGGGAGTTTACCAAAATATAAATACGACGTGAAAAAATACATAAATTCATATAATATTTTAAATTTTAAATCTGTTTCGCATAAAATTTAGTTCAAGTTGCACACTCAAACGCGACGGCGGCCAATAACTACGCAGTCGTTAAATTAAAAGGCCTCTGTAATAGAAAGAAAGTCTGTGGAGCTTCAATTGGCGACGTCACGTCACGTCACACGTCACGCGTAACGTCACGCCACGCCACGCGACACGTCACGTCACGGCGGCAGCGGCACTCACACACTCGCACACGCACACAGGGACACTCGAGTCACGTCATTCAAGATGGCCGCCGTCAGCCCGCCCGCAACTGTCGATCGCCGGTTACTCCCTTTCACTGTAAAACGAGAAATTAAACATATTATTATTAAGATACTATAGCAAACATTTAATGTATGAATATGAGTTCAAATTAATGTATGTATTACGAACAAAATAAAGCGATGCAATTTGAAAATGTAATAAATTACTAGTGGTTAACAAATCAAACGAATGATAAAAATTGTTATGAAGGAAACCCAAAAATAATTAAAACAAAGAGTAATGAGCAATGTGTATGTATATTATAATACATATAAAATAAATGGCAAATGGAACTAACTATAAACAAAACGAAAATCAAATTAAATATGAATAATATTACAAATGATGATCTACAGAACGAACTTTGTCACGATAGTCACGACTATTGAAAAAAAACCAACTAATCTGTATCTGAGGTATCAGTGATATATATACATATAACATAATTTAAAATAAGTATCATAAAAAATAAAACATGCATATCTTTTCTAAAGCCTTATTAATATTTTTTATACAAATTAACATTCAAATACATACTATCTAATACAAAATTATTTACGCACTTTAATTTAAATATATAAGTTTAAATTATAGCTTTAATGAAATTAATCTCATTAATAAACAATGACAAACATTATTTATATAATTTATTTAATACTAAAATATAGGGACATTATCACAGGTATTTTCGAACCGAATTCAAAACTATACTTTTCTTTAAAACATAACGATAAGGAAAACGTCAAATACATAAATAAATTAATTCATAAGACGTCACACATATTTAAGTAAAAATGTAACTATAAAATTTTATTAAATTTAATAACTAGGAAATTTAAATAAAAATGTATTTTATTTTAGGATATTTGCGGTTTCTTCTTTAATTGATTGGCAGATTGATGATTTTTAATCAATAGGTTGTTCGAATCGACCACAGCATTCACCGATTTTACCTGTAGTAAAATTATATACTAATAATAATAACTATTTATCTTTTGTAACAAAAACTATTAGTTATTTGAGATAATGGTAGCAAACATGCTTCTAATATGGTAATTAAGGAAATACTTTTACTTATAGAATTTTAAATAAATAACAATTTTTAATAATAAAAAAATATATACCTACAACTAAAATACAATGAAATAGAAAGAGAATTTAAAAAAAATCTTAATTCTCAAAATTTTAAATATTATATTAAAAAATAGACATTCTTAACGATAGTTTAGAATTTATAAATGGCCATGTTATAGTTAAGGTGGCACAGGCAATGCATGAATAAAATGTTAAAAAATGCTGGATTATATAAGAAATACAAAATCTATGCCTATATAGTTGATATAAATTTAATTTAAAGTTATGCTAGCACTATAAATTTTAAAAAAAGGATCAAATATATGCTAAAAAATAATAATTAAAAAAAAATTGCAATAATTTTATATGACAATGATGACTAACGTTATTAGTTGACAACCTATGTGATAATGAATATTGAAAGGTGATTGTGATGTCCTTATTAACGAAAAACAACAAAAAAAAATATAACTAAAAAAACCACTAGCATTAAAAATAAATATATAATGATGTATATATAAAAAAATGTCGACATGTTAATATGTTATTACATAAATAAATAAATAGATATGTGTGAGTACCTCTTTGTTGAGCGACGACTGCGGCGCCTGCTGAAATTATATTATAACATCTTAGAATTGTCAAGGCCGAACCGTTTGTCACCTAATTTGTATAATTATCGCGACTTGTACTTAACTAATAATTTATTACAGATTTTCTTGATATTACTTTATATATGTTTAATTAGACATACATGTAAAAGAATTTTAAACGATATAACTTATTTTTTCTCTTAGTTTACATTTAATGTACTGTAGAAATAGATATAGTGAATGAGGAAGAAATTAAAAAAATTAACTACAATTTACATTATAATTTTTTTCCATTTTAAAATTTTCAGATTTTACATTAAACAAGGCAACTGAAGAAAGAACCTAGTGTTTCCTGAAATTCAAGAAACTGCGTAGTGAGCGGCAAAACTCAACACCGCAGCAGTTTGTCTTATATTCTCGTTTCTTTTATTTTATTTTTTTACATGACAATGTAAATCATAATAAAAATTTCATACAACTTTTCATTTTATTAAGAATCAGTTGGGTGATGTTACAGGTTATGTAAGACGTACCTCCTGCTTGGCGGGCGCCTGCGCGGAGGGCGCCTGCGCGCGGCGCTGCGCGGCGGGCGAGCGGCGCTGCACGATGGCGTCCATGGCCTGCTGCTTGCGCTGGCGCAGGATGGTCCAGTCGAACGTGTAGTCGTACTGGTAGTTCATCGTGCGGAACAGGATGCGGAACAGCTGCCACACAAACGACACAACAACTGTTAACATAATATCTCAAACGTAGTATTGTAGGCAGAGGGAACCTGGGAACCTCCCGTCGTCTCGAAGCATTACGTGTGAGTGGTGGTACACAATGCTGCGCCTTACCTTGTTACTAGAATGAGGAAATTGATATATTTTATTCAATCCGAGTAGGATTGGAATCCACAACAGTCGCACGCTTGTGCCCCTGCGAAAGTTTCACCACTAATTCACCGATTGTGCCTCGTACCGTACCAAGCCAACATTGCTATCCACAGAACAGTGTCTTATTGTACACAATACATATATATGCATATCTTATTGTAGAAGCCGTCGTGGCGCAGTGGGACTGCGTCTAACTGTAAGCACAACGAATGGGGGGTTCAATTCGCATAACCCCAAATATTTTTTTTTAATCCACTCTGGTGATAAAACAAACAAACGTGGTTTTGGGTTGAAGCTTGCTAAATAAGCTTGAAGCTAAATAAATAATACTCCTACTTTACAAATTAAGTAACTATGAGACAACGTGCAGCAGCAACTATCGCGCATTAAATAGGTTATTTCAAGGAATGTAAGAAAAGAAATCGATTGTCCCTAAGTAAGTAACGAAAGAAAAAAGGCTATGTCTTTAACAATTTTTTTTTGAAATTTCTAAAAAATATTTAATATATTTGTTATTAATGCGTTTTTTAAACGTGTGTGTTATAGAAAATTACTGTAGTTTTTAGTTCAAAAGACCAAATAAAACATCACGATGGTTTCGATACTTTACCAAGGAACCGTTGAAATGTTAAGAAAAAACTTAAAAAACACAAAAAAATCACCTCTGTTTAAAAATCTATCTTTACTAATGAAAAATACTTGTTTTTGAAATTGAGCTTATAAAATTGCTACCAAAGCATATAAACCAAACATCCATAATAGCGAATTACTATTTTAATATTAACATAACAATTATATGAAAACTGTAACATATATAATGATTTAAAATGATAAAAACGAAATCTAAGCCTTGATTAAATATATTAAAAGACTACAACCTAAACTGAACGCTACTTACTACCTGAACCAAAAATGCTAACAAAAATCAGAAAAAAATGGTAATTATCTACATTATCATAACGTCTGATTGTAAACGCAACGCTTGTAGGTTCCATTTCCACTCGGGGAAATGAATTAATTTAACTTCCTCGCTCTGGTAACAAGACAAAGCGCAGCATTGAGTTCCGCCATTTAACGCGCAATGTCTTGAAAATTTGGGGATGGGGGAACAAAGAGATAACACTAGGTTCCGTCTGCCTATCCCGCAATATTCGGGATACAACGTGAAGCTAAAATAAAATATCTATAAATACTTACTTCTACATACATCAAGACCATTTCTAACCACGTTAAGCCAAACTTGATCTTATCGAAGCGGCGATGACGTGACGTCATCAGAATATGTAACAGACGCCATCTTTTAATTTTTATTGTATATTCATAATCAACTAACCTGTCTAAGATACATATAGTCTGGTGCTTCGTCGAAACCGAGACCGCGGCAGTAATTTAAATACATAGAAAATTCCGCTGGGAATCCCTGAAAAGAAACATATATTATCAATTAATTATATAAATATTACTTTATAAATTTTCAAATTAATTTATTTATCGTACTTGGTATTTTTTTCTTTTCAACTATAAAAGAAAAACATATCAAACGTAATACAATACTTACCTTGCATAAAACTTCGACAGGCGTGGACATTTTCTTTTCACTAATACGTTCGTATTTTTGTTTCTTAGTAATTGCTTTCAATCCTTGCCACGGCAAAGATCCTCTGCAAGTTAAATACAAAATAAGATAATAGATAAACAAATTTAGTAACGTAAAGTTTAGTAGTAGTCGTAACGTGGGGGCACAGCGTGTATCTGTATATGCGACAGGTTGTGGGTTTGATTCCCACTCAAGCAAAATGAACACGACACACAACACTATACCTTCAGAATTCGGCAGAAAGTGGAAAACAGAAATGTTTTAATGGTAAAGGAGAAACTTTAAAGGTTATAAGACATTGTCGACAAAGTATTGTTGACCTCAATAGCTGTGAAACAACGGCCTCAATAGAATATTAGTCATACAAAATTATAATACAATATACAAAATTCTATTTTCAATAGAAATATATATATAAAAAAACCAGGCTTTACAAGAAGATAGCAGATATTGGATACATGGAGTTAGGAAATAAGAATATTTAATTTCATCAAGTGAATATAGCGTAAATATTTACAGTGGCACGCTGGTGCCTTGGCGCTACGGCTGGCCTCTTGGGGACGTAGCTCAGTGGGAGACCAATCAAGTACAAGTTATATATATATATAAAATGGCATAAAACATACCTATTAAAATACATAAGTACGTAGCCAAGTGACTCCATGTCATCACGTCGGGACTGTTCGATGCCGAGGTGAGCGTTGATTGACGCGTAACGGGCAGTGCCTGCAAATATTTATATGTTTTAGTTATATATTCAACATTGTGTATTGTTTTGAATGAATATATAAGATTGCTTTATAACAGCTCTTAAGGTACCTATTTTGATTTTTCATATTAACTTATTTGGTGGACATATACTGTTATATACTTAATTCATCCACTTGAATAATAAGACAAAAAATTATTGAAATAAAATATTAAGAATGAATTATGTTTTAAAAATTATTACAAAACTTAAAAAATATAAACGTTTAATGGGGCAAAATTATATAATATAATACAGCATGGACAATATTTTATTTACATACAAAATCAGGCGTACATAATGTTTCTTATTACTTATGTGGGTAATGAAATCGAATGTACTACATACCAGTAAGATTCTTGTCCTCGCGATAAGTGATGTGAGCTCTGGTGCGTACATCTCTAAATTTCTTGGCGAGGCCGAAGTCGATCATATATAATTTGTTGCAATGGCGGCCGATGCCCATTAAAAAGTTGTCAGGTTTTATATCACGGTGGATGAAACATTTGCAGTGGACGAACTCCACGCGCCCAAGCATTTGGTCTGTGGTAATAATATATTATTAATTTAAATTACTACTACGACTACGGGGGCGAAACCGCAGGTAAAAGCTATACATATTTATTTATTCTATTCAGCTACACGCTACAGCGTGTACTACAGGATACGTCCTGCATACAGCAGGATAGCCAGAGAGAACACAGTGTTAAGACACTTTGTTTTCAACGCACCGCCCAATTTTCGAGATATAACTAAATGCCGTGTTTTTCTCTTGCTACCAGTGCAAGAAAATGAAAATAATTCATTGCTCTTCTATGAAGATCAAGATCTTCAATAATTTTTAATTACAATTGAGTATGGAGTATTTTAACAGTATTAGTTTTGTAGTATAATTTTAACAATTTAAAGCGTTCTTCGTCTATAAATTAAAAAAATATATATATTCTTTTATTGTTTTATTATTTTCGTATCAGATAGCCTAGTTTTGTGATTTATGTACAGAAAAGATAATCTTGTGTATATTCTCACGATATTAATCTATTTATACAATTAAGTGTAAATAACCTTGTATATCTGAATAAAAAATATATTTAACTACGCTAAAAATTAGTATGTAAAAAATACATGCAATTTTTGGTTCATAAACATAGAGAAACTAGTGTTAAGACACTGTTCTCCAATCATCTATTTTTAAGCAATTTAAAATTGACGAAACTGAACGCCGCGCTGTTTTACCGGACCGGAGAAATAAAATTTAATAACTAAAATACACTCTTAAAGTGGGAATCGAATTCATTAAACACTAATTTATCACAATTTGACCCCACGGGCAAAGCTGGAAGGACAGTACGGTCGAAGAGACGTGGCTGCGCTGAAGTTAGACTTTCTAAACATTTGCGCATTACACACTCGGGAAGAAAATAATCAAAAGTAAGAAAAATCCTAAAATCAAATCGCGTAGCCATCTACAGCTATTTTCAGGGCTCCCACATTTGCCCGATCGTAATGTAAAAGTTACATTGTAAGTTACTAGTGACGAACACGCGGCTTTGTACACTTAAACTTATTGGTATATTATAACGAAACTACAAACATAATTTTTACATAAATTGTAGCCCGTGTGTTATTCTGACGTATTAGCTATTTATTATTATATATTATTATATTACTGTAAAGTTTCGCCTAAATCTGTTCAGTAGAATTTGCAAGAAACTGGAACAAACATCCAGACTTTCAAATTTATACTATTATAGTATAGTATGATATGATAAAGTATGATATAATGATAGGATATTAATATAATGAGTAGAATAATTAAATTTTACCGACCTGCAAGCATGAGCACTGTCTTGATGGTGAACTGGCGCGAACAAAAGTTGAACAGGTCCTCTAGTGATGGACCCAGGAGGTCCATCACGAGGATGTTGTGTTCCTTCTCGAAGCCATACCATCTGTAATGTGAAATCGGTTTCTTTAGCTTCACGCTGTATCCTGATAGAGTAGACAGAAAGTACCTACTATTAAGACCGTTCCAACGGTCAACAATAGGTAGAATTCAACACTGCATTTGTTTATACTGTTAAGAGAAGAGCTATGAAATGAAAATATTATGTTTTCGCATGTGGCAATCGAACACACACCCATATTCGCGCCACGACAGATCGATGCCTTGCAATAAGAAAATGCCAAACATACACAAATATTATAAAAGAAAGTTGTCGATTTTTTAATTCAAATCCTTATCAGGCAACCTTGTAAACCATGCGGCTAACACTGTCTAAACTTACCTTGATAAATCTTAAGAAATATTACAAAACAATGCATAAAATGTTAACAACTGTGATGATAGCACTTCATGGATTAATATTAACGTAAACATAGCTTCACGCTGTATCCCGCACACAGCCGGGTGGACAAAGGGAACCTAGTGTAAAAACACTCCGTTCCCCACTTTCCACCAAATTCTGGAGGCATTGCGTATTGAGTGACGCAACTCAACTCGAACGAAGAAATGGAAATATAAATTAAAATAAATATTTAATTTTCTTTAGTGGGGATTGAACCCACAACCGTCGCCTTTACAATCACTCTTTGTGCCCCTGCGCCACAACTGGCCTCTAAATATAGCCTCTGCAGTTAACTTAATTACTTATTAATGTTGTAAACTACAACTATGATTTTTGACAGAATAAGCGCGGCGTTAAGTTTCGCCACTTAACAAGCAATGTCTCTATAAAATGGCGGAAAGTGGGCAACAGACTGGACTTAACACTATGATCCCTCTGTCTGACCCTGACACGCGGAAAAAAGGGTGAACCTGCAATTATGATTTGTGTATGAATCAAAACTAATTGCGTATGTTTCTTTTTATACAATAACAAATACCAATTTGGTCTCTATAGGATATTAAATATTTGGGGGAAAATATATTTACACTTAAAAAATAAATATATATATATTTTTCTAATTTCTATATTGATTACTAATGGGTACAATATAGAAATAAAGATCATTAGAACAAAAAGTAAAAAAAACAGTATCAAATTATTTAAAGTCAACATGTTTTCACGGCATACACAATGGTCTCATAATAGAAGTCTTATAAATAGCAATGTAACAGAAACAATCTATAAATATACTTTTTTATTACTCCTGTTTTTTTTAGCTTCACGCTGTATCCCACACATAGCCGGGTAGGCAGAGGGAACCTTGAAACCTAGTGTTAAGACACTTCCATTCCTCACTTTTCAGTCGAAATCTTAAGGAATTGCGTGTTGTGGGGCGGGACTCAACGCCGCGCTATGACTCGTTACCAGAGCGACGAAATAAAAATAATAAATATTTCATTCCCCGAGTGGGAATCAAACCCACAGCAGCCACGTTTACAGTTGCACGTTTGTGCCGATTCTGCGCTTACGACGGCTCAGTTTAATTAAATACTAAATTTAATCGTTCCATTAAGACACTTCTTTACCCCACTTTTTGCCGAATCCTGGTAGCATTTTGTTTTGAGTGGCGGAACTCAACACCGCATTTTGCGCCCTTTTTGTTACTAGACTGAAGAAATGAAAATATTCAATAACTCGTGTTCTCGTGTAGACACCAAACACACAATCTGTCGCGTTTACAGCCGCACGCTTGTGTACCTGCGCCAGAACTGGCCTCTGATATTACTCTTGTATATTTTTTAATCTATACTAAGCTTATAAAGTTTTATTTGATTGACTTGGTTCTAAGCTATATCACTTTTCCATCTAAAGATGCGGACGAAGCCACAGTTAAAACCAGTAAAACATAGCTTTAGATATTAAAATTAAAACAATTAGCTAATATTTCGACAAATTTTAAACAAGTAAGTAGTTTAATACAACCTTGAAACAGTTGCTAAAAGTGTACTAAGGCCACCTGACAGTTTACATAATATGGGTTGTGAAAATCTCTGTCCCAAGGATTTTATGAGCTTTGTTTTTAAAACATCATGCATTTTAATAAACATGGAAGTAACTTGGTAAAATTTGAATGTAAAGGAATAAATATGACAAAATATATTGCAATGTCACAAAGTAAAAGGACTAATTTGGTAAGCAAAAAATAGATTGTTTTAAAAATAAATAAATAAAAATGTTTAAAACACCTAATATAACTTCAAATATTTTAAGATGAAGGCGGATTAAGTTGCATAAGACAACATATTTCGCAAAAGCGTTACTACATTAGACAATATTTGAAAACTTTCTTTTTACAGTATGTATGTATGTTTGTAGTCTTGCAAACATAATATCCTCTTTTGCTTGTGAAAACTTCACAACCACCAATTCAGATATAATTGTATGTAATACTAAAACAGAGAAAATTAAAACTATTTTTCACAATCTTTTTAATGTCCCACTGTATGATGCATGTAGGATACAGTGACACTAGGATTAAGATACCCAGTTCCTGGTACTCCATCCAAATTTATATTGAGTGGTAGAATTCAAAGCCATGTTGTCTTCTCACTAGATACATTTATCTCAGTGTAAATGAACCAACAACTACTACCTTCAGACTTATTCACTATACTGCTGCACCAAGACAGCCTCTCTGTTGAATACTTGCAAAGGGAATGAATTTTTTTTCCATGCAAATACAAGTATTCAAGGGACAAGACCAATTGTGTTTCATGAACTCAGAGCAGTGTTGGGAACATAATATATGTTGGCCCAAAGGCCATTTCAAAACATACATTAACACTTGTCTTAACTAGCTAAGCTCCTCATCATACTGACCACCAACTCAAAGCTATTCTAGTCAAAGCTATTCAGTAGTAAATTTTACAAATGAATTTACAATAGTTCTAGACAAGTTGAAATCTTTTAGTAAACTATAGAGATTTGTTAAGTAGTAACTACTTCTACAAACAAGGTCTTAACCTAATTCTTGGTTAGTTTAAAGTATTTTTTACTTTAAAATGTCAATTTTTAAGACCTACCGTATATGTGGTATGCCGATGCCCCCTTGGAGCATTTTATATACACGGCTTTCATACAGAAGTTGGGGATGTCTCGCTTTTATAGACTCAACCTTTACTGCTACTTCCTGTAAAAAAATGCATTGTAACATTATAATATAGCATACTTATGTCATACAAGCTTACAATATAAAGATACTTATATGTTATAAAAAATTTTAAGTTAATAATTATGATGTACATCCTTGAATATATGTATTATATTGTTATTTAATTAATTTACATAAATCAATATCTTAGTACATTAAGTGGTACAAAAACATGATACACCTTTAAAACATTTACATCGGTGAAGTAATTTAAGCTCAAATGGTGAATGCCACAACCAAACTGAAATACTTATTTTTATATGTATCAACTTTTCTCACTATCAATATAACAAAAAAATATTATTTTTTACTTAAAATTTCATAAAACATAATTCTATTATTCAATTATATGAAACATACTAAATTACAATTAAAAACATCAAACAAAAACCAATTGTTATAAAGCACTATTTAAATATGTCATTTGTTGAATTTCTAGTTCATTATAGAATGTTTACTTATCAATAATAAATTTATTTATCGGGAACATGTTTAAGTATAACGACTACTTATCCTAATTGATAAATCCATTACTTATTGTTAAACATGGCTTATATATTTCGTAATTTGCAAATAGAATAAAAAAGGCTATTATCCAGTTCACTAAAAGACTTTGCTTTCAATAATTAAATTCAAAATAAGGTAGGACACAACATTACAACACTTTCATTGTAAGGAATCCAATACACTAGATCTATTAATATTAAGCATTATTGAATTACAGTTGTTATTCCTTGCAGATCAGGGTGGTTGGGAAGGACTTTTGATGTTTCGTGTTCAAGGGCGAAAAAGATATCTCCGAAGCTCCCACTGCCAATTTTACGAATGAGTTCAAATCTACCAGAATTTAATGTAATTGTACTCTTTTTTAACATGCGTTCGAAATTGTAGGTAGCCATTTTCTTTTGCCTTCATCACTTGCTATCACTAAATATTTAACTAAACTTTCATCACTCTCAATATATACACCACACTTTTATAATATATTTACGTTTATTTCATTTATATTTAGTAACAGTATTATGAAAAATAAAATAAATCATTCGATACGAGCATCGTCAGCTTGTATTTGACGACTGACGTCACAATAACAGTGATGCCAGTAGCAAATACAAAAATTCTACTATTTTCTACTATGGTATGGTTAACTCAAATTTTAATCTAATAATTACATAAATATAATTATAATTTCATATAAATAATTAAAAACTATGTTATTTTACGAAATATATCCAAAAAATATTATTATAAAATAAAAAGCCATATATTACACACGTCAAGACGTTTCCTTGGCGCACATCACAGCCGGTCGTCAAACTAAAATAGTAGTAATAATAGTAGCTATTCAATTTTACAAATAGCAAAAATACTTTTAAATTAAAATAGTGACTACAAATGTTCTATTCTATAGATTTTAAGACTTGCAGGTAGATTTTATTTTTAATACACCTCTAATCTTGTGGTCCTATAATACAGTACGGTGTATTACAGTATATTATATATATTATTAGTAAATAGCAATAAAAACACAAAAAATATACCCGTTCGCATTTATATACAGTACACGTAACGATTTACGATTGCAAAGCGACTATACGATATATCGATAGAAAAGGAAGCGATAATATCGCGTATCGAATATACCATATCGATATAAAAAGGTATCGATTTTATATAATTCTATATAAATGTGTAGATAATTAATTTCATAGTTTAATAATAATAATGGTCAACAAGATATTGATGCTGCCAAAAGTAAATTTAACTTAACTAATTAATTTTAACTAATTTTAAGAATACCGATAAAAAATATATTTAAGCTACAATTATATTTCTATTAATTCTTCGTGGATTTTTGAGATACCGATTCTTCCAAAGAATAATGTCCAATTGCAGACACTTTTTTGTTAATAGGCTAATAATAATATAACCTTCTTCGGATGATGCGATATGTATAACATTCGTATAAACAAAAAAAATAAGCGCCATCTCATCACATTATTGTACAGTTGGATAAAAACACAAAAAAAACCTTCTACTTCCTTTAGCTTTGTAAAATGTCATAGAGCACTCGCGTGAGCTCTAGAATCATATGTTGATCCTAGTGACCTTGGGGATTATCTTCCATCGTTTTATGGTTTTGCTGAAAATTCTCCCCTTGTTCTTCGCTGTAGATCCCAAGATTTTTAGAGAACTTGTCTTTAGCTGTCTGAACTGACTTGATGTTTAGAATTTTTCTTACTTTTGATTATTTGTTTCCCGAGTGATCAAGCAACATTAAACCTGACGACCCATGTTACAGCTAAGATTTTTAAAATTAACGAATAGACCTTAAAATAATTCCACGCAACGATTTCGAACGCCTTTCCATTGTTGAAATATTTTTTATAACTTTAATGAACCATTTCTAAGCCTCTGATTACAAATCGTTTATTGAATTTCAATTATAGATTTTCTGGAATTTGAACTTGCTATCCGACGACTAATATGTGAATACGTAATTTTTGTTTTTATTTATGTCATACAACTTTAATCCACCAATCTAACAGTCAACAAAACGATTTTTGTCTATCTATACAATCTTCATCTTAATTGCTCAATGTTCAATTTAATAATACATGTGATTTTTGGTTACAGCTTTTTAAAATAATTATTTTAACAAGACATACTCGTAGATGTGAATAGCACTATTTTTTTAAGCTTCCTTCCAATGAGGACCATTATTAGACTCAACTTTAGTCAGAATGTGGCCATGACTTCCCACGATTAGACACTATTGAAAATGTCATGGTAACGCAAATTCAGTCATTCAATTCATATCGAATGCTGCCATACAGAGAATCCATTAAAATTATATGACATCGTCATTACAATCTTCCAGATCGAATAGTGGCACTATAAAAATATCTTTAAAGGGCCTTCTAAGTCAGGTTCGATAAAAAGGAGTTTGGCCAATTTATTAAACGCTTTTTGTCTTTAGTTTATAAGGGAATTCTGATCATGAGTATGACACTGACTATGCCATCTCCTTATTTTCCTAATATTATAAATTTGAAATTTTGTAAGGATTGATGGATTTTTGGATGGATATTTGTACACACTATTTCTTTACATTTAATTCTATTTTTTATTCGTTACTTTTAATATAAATAACCGCGATACAATTAGTATATAAAAAAATCTAGTATTTTAGCAATTTTCTATTCCCACACTATCATAGGAAAGCTTGAGAGTTTGACATTAGTAAATATATTTAATTTAAAAAGTAAAAACAGAAAAAGTGATAAATTAAATAAAAAAAATCTTATATTTCATATTGAGCCACAAACAATCGGACTCAACGGGAAGGCTACAAGAGCTATACAATAGTGAAAACATTTTTCACTTTTTTACAAACAACTGTACACAATCTTTTTTAGATTTACCTCTCCACTCTCGGAATGAAATGCTAAATATATGACACCGAAAGAACCACTTCCAAGTTTTCTTATAATTTCAAACCTTCCGCAGATATTAACTTTCTTTTTTCTTGACAATAGATCATTAAACATGATGGAACATATCTATTACATATTTCACTTAGAAAAGAAAAATTTACGTAAAATTATAGATACTGTTTCTGTTGGTCACAAATATTATAAAATAAAAAAAAACTCATATTACATCAAGTATTTCACTAAAAACGACCATTCTTTAGGCTTACTACCCGTGAAGCTCTGCAGTGTTTTCAAAGTATTGACTTTCGAAGCATAGCAGCACTTTACTAAAACAGTTATATTTCCTGCGCATTATTAACGCCGCTACGCGATGGCACGAATGTATGAAGCCATTTTCGCAATTTATTTACCCTCATTTATATGTAATGTAATGACCTAAATATAAAATGTTGTCATAAATAGACACTGAACTCGTTTTAAGGGGGACATTTTTTTTATTGAACGTAACATTTATGACTATTACAGTATTTTAATACATTAATATAAAACTATTAAAAATATATAAATTTTATTCGAAGTGGTCTCCACTGCATTACAGTCCATTAAATGTTGAGGCCAGTTATCAATAGCAGCACGCACTCTTTCTATGGGAAATTTGTTCACTGCCATTGGTATGGATTGGTTTAAGGAATTCGTCCAAATTATCATGGCGTTGCATTGCGTGGCAGTAGATCAGGACTAGATGAGGGCCAGTCATCAGCTCCGACTGGAACGTTGGTTTCTTTATTGGGCTCGTTACCAATATTAGGTCGATCGAGCTTGACCCGGCACCGCGTCTCGCTGAAAGGACCATTCTTGGTTATAGAACATGGTGTCTTTAAGGGGCTTAACTACCTTCTCTAGAATGGTATCATGATACACTCATGCCGATGTTTGATACCTTTTTCAAAAAAATATCGCCCAGTCACTCCTTCATAGCTATCACACTCCACCAAGCCATTACTAAAGTCGGATAATGCCCACATTGTACTCTGTTGACTAATTAGGAAGTTTCTTTAAAACTTTCAACATAAATACGGCAATTTAAATAAACAATTTTTTTCGGGACCTACGTTTGCGTACCGCTTAAGTATTATTTTTGATTTTATTTTATTATCATAACTGACAATTAACTGCCCAGTGCATCTCTTATAGGCAACAACTGCAAGTTTTAAGTCATCTTTTCAAATACGCTCTGGAGGTAAAATCTTTTGCTTGCGATCAGGATTTCTTCGATTTTTTTCACTTACTGCTTTAATAGCCTTTTTCGTACGAACACTACGTGGACGGCCAGACCTTTTTCTATCACAAGCGGAGGTTTCATTGTACTTATTAATAACCCGGTACACAAACATTTAACTTATACCAAGCGTATCGAGGATTTTAAAAATTACATCTTGCTCCATACCTACTTTATGCAATCCACAGTGATGAGGTTCTCTTTATCACTCCACTCCATTTTAATATCACAAAATATTTTACAATATATTGGCGAGGAAATAAAAAAACCTCGATGAACAATCGTATAAATATTATAGATTCCAAATTCAAAAGTAACATTTTGTTTATTTTTAATTATAAGTATTTGTGGCCAGGCTACGTATAGTGTTTAGACTAATATTAGAGCTTCTTTGGTTGAATGTATTAATTTTAAAAATTACAGGCTCTTGTTAATGAGAAATATTTTAGTATTATTTAGTCAATTTCGAGGAACGTTATATAGGCTACATTACAACCCGTTTATGTTTCCAATGTAACCCCTTACATACAGTACGATCAATGAGTAGTGGGCAACCGAAAGTTAGCTGTGTGCTTGGCCCTTTGAACGATGCGCAAACGTTTAAAAATCCTAATTTCGAGGGGGCCACAACTCGTTGACCGTCCCGACCGTCGATCTGTACCAAAGTTCAGTGACATCATGCATTTAGAATGTGTCATGTGTCATACACAACTCTTTATTTTTTTATTTCAGGGGCGCAGCTAGCGTTGTTATAGAATATTGGACTCTTAAGGAAGTCATACAACATATGTCTGTGTAATATGTAGTCATATAAGACTAGGTCAAAATAATTTTAATTAAAAAAAATCAGTTTCACGCTGTATACTGCACACAGCAGGGTAGCCAGAGGGAACTTAGTGTTAAGACACTCCGCTCCGCTGCCTACATTCCGTCGAATTCCGGAGGCGTTGCGTGTTGAGAGGCGGAAATCTATGCTGTCAATATAATTAATATTTAAAATAAATTATTATTATAAAACAGACGGACGGACGAGACTTAATATATACACTATAACCTTAATGTAACGACCCTCAATATAATAACTCCTCGATTAATTGCCCGTAAGAGCTAATACAAAATATACTTTTACATTACGAATAGATTTATTCAAAACCTTTTTATAGCAAATGTTCTTTGCTAAATTTTATTAGCTTATAGCCTTTAGATAACGAATACTATCAGTTTACTACATTCAATTTCATATTAAATTCATGTCGCGACAGGATTAGACTTGTTAAAACTTTCGTAAGACAGTAATATTTGGTGTTTAGCAATGTTGTTTGACACTGTTGTTTTAATGTTTACAATAGTTGATAAACGAAAAAACTGAAATCAATATATTTTTTTAACCTTGTTAAAACAAATCGTAGATCATCCTCACCTTAGTATTCTGATTTCTTTCAGTATTGTTATATCGAGGTTGCACTGTAAATTAAATATAACATCTGCTGTTGCGCCTGTCGTAGCCCACCGTTACAAGAGTGCGACTCTAAGCATTACAATATTTTTATTACTAACTAAAAAGAATGAAACAAGTGTTTGAACAAATGAAATAAAAACCTTAATATACAAATATGTGTAAACAATCAGAATGGTAACGTTGTTATATTATAGATAAAAAAAAAACATATTGGTAATATACAAGATAATGCAGGGACATTGTTTATAATAATGTTGTCTCATATAATTTGACCGGACCACCCGATCCTGACCCAATTAAATGTTAATGAAAGTTGCTACAATACAATAGTGAAAACTACATTTAAATCAGTACTATTATATTTATAAATGTTGTCAATCATTTTTGTTCTTATATATCTTCTATGTACAAACAGTGATCAGTTACAGTTTTCTTATAAGTATAGATTTGTTACAAACATCTTATAAACTATTGTGCTGGATATATGTTGGTTTAGTATGAATATGACTATATACAAGAAATAGCAGTTGTTTATCCATTGTGTATCACATATACCAAAAAAATTTTTCACAGGTCTAAAAGCGAAAGCACAATAGGCTACAAATTAAAAACAAATATATTTTGAATGTCTTAAATTAATAAGAATAACAGACTTTAGACCATCTGTTCCCAACCAGTGGTCCGTGGACCAGTAGTGGTCCGCAGCAGGTAAAATATGGTCTGCAAATGTTTTAAAATTTTGATATTTGAGCAAAGTCTGCCTACAGTTAAGTTGTTTCCTCAGTAAAACATAAAATATTGTGACATATAAATTTAATATACTTTGAAATTCATTGATTTTTAATATTTAGTTAAAAATTCACACACCCCATCATTCAAAATGTCAGTTGTTTTTTTAACTTTAGACTTTGAAATTAAAATTTTTGTTTCATTATTAATTTATTTTTATTATACCTACAAAGTGGTCCCTCAGTGGTGCTTACAAGAATTTTATAAAAGTGGTCCCTGACCAAGAAAAGATTGGGAACCCCTGCTGTAGAGGGTCTTAGATTACATTCTTATAATCCAACAAATTATAGAGTTTGACAAATAATATGACACCTCTATGTAAAACATTGTTAACCACTGTCCACTGTTTTCTTATTGTTATAAAACAATAAAACTGCTTTATAATATGCGTTTACAAAAAAAAAAAAATCTTAAGACAACATAATATATTGTAAGTAGGAAGTTTTTGAAATGAATATTTAGAATGTTTTAAAGGAAATAGGATATAGGTAATACCCAACTACCAATAATATGACATTTAGAATTCAGCAATAATTACTCACTTTTTTATACTTATCACAACACAATTACAATATATGATTTTATAGCCAAACAGACTTAGACACTCTTCTGAGGACTCCAGTTAGCTTACAAGAATAAAAAATGAAAACACAATTTATTAATAATGTAATGCTAATATTAAAGTAAATAAATGATTAAGAGAGAATATTAATACAAGTATGAAAATTATAATTATAAAGATATTTGTTAACACTATTAATCCAATTAATATAAATCTCAATAAAACAACTAAAGAACACTAAACAAAATACTCCATTGAATATGAATATATTTTTTACATGGTGATAACACATTGTATAGAAAACAAATATTTATTTTTTAGCCTCATACTCTATTCCACGCATGGGAAGCCATGGCACCAAAGAGACTCTAGGAACCTAGTATTAAGACACTTTGTTCTCATTAAAACATTTCCTTTACCAACTTTCCACTGAATTCTTATGGCACTGCCTGCCTTATGGAAAAACACAACCCTGCGCATTGTCTTGTTGCTTTGGAATCGAACCAACAACTGTCGTGTTTACAGTCGCAGCTAATGCCACAACAGCGTCAAACGAATAAACAAAATCATTTTAAATAATGAAATTATCTTCACAGCTTTTACCTTACAGCAAGGTAGGCAGTGAAAACCTTTTATCACTCTATTCTCTACTTACTGCGAAGATTTGAGCCTTTGCAAGTCAAGTAGCAGAACTAAATACTACACTATGTCGAGTGAAAATCAGTGAAACCAAATTATCCCTTTGTGGGTATCAAAACCACAACCACTGTGATTAACGTAAAAAAAAATGTCCCAATGCTCTACAATGGTTTTAATATTTTCATTTATTACACTATTGTTGATATTCTCATAACCAGCAGTCAACAATAATTTCTTAGACATTTAAAAGGATATAATATAAATATGAAGTATTTTTCAATAATTACATACAAAAGAGGCCATTTGAATAAGTAAATACAAGTAAGATAGAAATATTAGATATGATATAACCTTTAATATGCATAATGAGGAAATTTAATCATATGAAATATTTTCTTATTTTTAACCTTCATATTATTATTATTTTTTTTTTTAGTATTGTTATATTTCCAAAGTATTCATAGAGTCTATGCATTATTTACATAATATAAATAAATGAAGATACATTTCCCTTAATCATATTGAAGGGAAAACAAAATATTGTGAAATAACCAAAGATTCAAAATATCAATAGAATAAATGTAGATTTTACTATATTGAATCAAAAAAAGCATTTCAAGTATTTACCAATTTAATAATAAACTACAGGCTTAAGCCAAAACTAGTTTCTTTATAATATTATATAGGTCATAATGTTAGATCACACTTTCTATTTTTATTTAACATTTTTTCCATAACACATGTGAAAATAAGTGTCTAAGAGCACTAATTTGCATTTCTAAACCTACACAACGATTAGGAATGTGAAGGTTATTCGTACAGATATAAGAGACATAATCGAAACACGACATATGATTTTAATTATCAAAATACGTACAATAGCACTGATTACCATTACGTTAAACGTCATAAATAAAAACGTATGAATCACTGAAATTCTAATCAATTTTATTTCTTAGTAAGTTAAAGTAAATCTTTTATATATTTTTTTGTGATTAAGACTTTTATTATAAAATTAACATCTATAGGCTTTTCTCCGTATGTGTGTCAATTAAATACATTAAAAACATGTGGTTCGTGAAAACATTGGGAGCATCTGGCACAAATCTATTCGAAACTTACTAAAATGTCATCCTAAGAGTAAGAAAAGTTATTACTTACCTCGCCATTAGCGATGTTTATCCCCAAGTAAATATCTCCAAATGAACCACCTCCGATTCTTCTTGTAATTCTATATTTGTCTGTAATCAAAAGCTCTCTGCGAAAAGCTATCAACTGCTGAAACGATGCCATTTTTGCTGGTTTTACAATATTATTTTCGAAAAAACAGTAATGTTTAGCAAAGTTACACTCGCACGAAACCAAGGATCATTATTCGGTCGCAAAATATCGACGACTCGACAGTTGGCAACGGTGTACGCAGATGGTTGTCCTTTAATTTATTTAGATCACACAAAATAATCAATAAAACCGAAACAATAAGTTTTGATACGTTCACACTAATCTGTTGCTAGATTTGTAGAAAATTGATCGGATTTGTCGAACGGAAAGAAACAAAAAGATGTGGCTTGTATTAATGGAAATGGCCTCCGCCCTTACGGTGCGTTCCGAATTCCGATTCCACACAGAACCACAGATTATATTAAACTTATACTGCTACGCCATAAGTGTCACGTATTGTACTAAAATAATGAATTCATTATTATGGTCAAATTTTAGATATTTTAATAACTAAATTTATTGTTTTAAAATATTCCTGTATAATTTAACTTTAATTTTCTTTTAAGGTCGGAAGAATATTTAAGATTTTTTAAGCTTCACGCTGTATCTTGCATATAGCAGAATATGCGGAGTGAACCTGGGAACATAGTGTTGAGACATTTTGTTTCCATTAAGATACTTCCGTTCCCTAATTTTCGTACAAACAGTAATATTTATGCCGAATTTTAGAGGAATTGCGTGTTGAGTAGCAAAATACACGGCGCTTTGCCTCGTTACAAGATAAAATAAATAAATACAAACAAAACAAAGAGAAGAATTGGTGTTAGGGAGATGAAACACATCTCCGATATCAAGAATGGGCATGTATCGAAGTCAGCTGTGAGTGAGCATACTGTGGATAAGCCCAGCCATTACTTTACCTACCACCTGTCTACCCGTGACAACGGACTACTGCGAAGTATAATTCTAAATATACGTGAATAATCCGGTTAAAATAGTTTCACTTACAATGTGTAATAATCGTGAAAATCTATAAATTTATTACTAAATATTCTCTCAAGTGGAAATTGAACCCACAAGCAGTCACGCTTACAGTCGCACGGTTGTGCACTGTGGCTACGATGGCCTCATATGATTTCGTTTAAAACATATACGTAACATTTAATAATTTTTGCCAGCGTTATCTGATTTTACATTGGGGGAAAAGCGGGATATTTTAACGCTTTCAGTAAAAAAGGGTTTTTTTCGCCCAAAACGGGACATAGAAAAAAATAACAGTAAGTACTTTTTATTACTTATCCATTTAATGTGTGGTATAGCAATATATAATATTTTCTTCATGCTTAAACTATACATTATTAACTAACTTGGATATGTATAAAAATATATTTTATGCTTTTCACTTCCTCTTTAACCAATTCTATCTTTATATCAAGACTTAAGTTCCTAATTAAATTTACCTTTAGTAAATTCACCCAACTCTAATTTTATTTTTTCATGTACACAACACTATATATCATTTTATCACATCAGATTTTCTTTGTTGTCTTTTGCCTAATTGCCTGTTGGCATCATTATACTTTTAATCTTACTTTACTACTTCCATCTTGTTATTTTCATGATAAACCTTTAATGTATGATTTATTTAAAATACAAGAAAAGTATAAATATAAAACTAAGATATTTATTTAATTTCAGTCGTGGCGCAGCGGCACGAGGTGTGACTGTAAAACTGACTGGTTGTGGGTTCGATCTCTACTCGAGGAGATATTTACTTAAATTTATATTTACTTAATTAAGCGCGGCGTTGAGTTCTGCCACTCAACACGCAATGCCTCCAGAATTCGGCAGAAAGTGGGGAACGGAGTGTCTTAACACTAGGTTCCCTCTGCCTACCCTGCTGTGTGCGGGATAGAGCGTGAAGCTGATTAAAGAAATTTATATTTGATGACAATAAAAACTATGTATTTTTTATTTTTATTTAAAATTTTCTAAGACTGTAAATTAGGTCAGTTTTAATATAAGTAAAACACAATAATATTTAAAGATATACTTAAACATTTAATTCATACTTTTAAACGCAAACATAGTTAAAAATATATAAAATAACATGACTAAAATAATAATGAACTATGCATTACCATAAATACAAATGTAAATACTTTGTAAAATTAGGCTTATTCTCTACATACTAGTGCATAAAATGACACATTATTTATTAAAAAATATTATAATTATTTCAACAGGCAACATTAGAAAATATCTTTAAAAAAAACTTCTAAAAAATGCACTTTAAATTCGAATTTTTAAATCAGTTCCAAATAACGATGCAGCTTTCTAACAATGTTTGTTACTTTCAAAAGTAATAAATGAGAACTTGCATTGTATTTAATTATTGAAGTCGGCAACATTCATATTATATACTTCACCTTTATATATGTACCAATTCATTTTATATTCTAAACATATATCTAAAAAACAAAATAATTCATAAAAAATAAGAAATAAAAAAAATAAAGGCATGATTATTTATAAATTTTACGGTAACTTGTCAGATTGGTGATTAATGATTATTAAAATAAAAATAAATTATACTAATTTAATCAAACATATTCTAAGTATATAAGATTAAAGAAATATTTTGGTTTTTAAGTGCTATTCATTTCTTAAGAACATACAAGCAATCTATTCATATTTCATATTTAGATAATTTAATAACATTTTGCTTCAAAATCCTAAAAATATAAAGAAATCAACATATAATTTCTGTCCTAATAATATACGTAATATGTAGGTGAAAAATATATCTTAACAATCATGAAATTAACACAAAAATTAGGTAAATATATAAAGGTATGTACATACAATCCATTCATATTTAAGGAGCTGGCATGCATTTAAGACGCTCGAAGGCAGCCTTTTCTAATGATTCACGGTGATCCGGATGGGCTATTTTGATTAATTCATAGGCCCTCTGTCTAAGAGTTTTACCGAAGAGGTTTGCAATGCCCTGTTCAGTTACTACGTAGTTGACGTGAGCTCGTGATGTTACTACACCGGCACCTGATGAATTGAAAATTACATGTAATTTTTTTTTCAGCTTCACGCTGTATACCGCACATAGAAGGGTAGGCAGAGAAAGCCTAGTGTTAAGATTCTTCACTATCCATTTTCCGCCGAATTAAGGAGGCATTGCGTGTTGAGTGGCGGAACTCAACATCGCGCTTTGCCTTGACACCAAAGTATATTATATAATGAAAGTTGCATTCATGAAGTATAGAAATCTCATCAATATATCATGGATTATTAGATTACTTGAGGGACTGGAAAAGAGCTCTTCCAGCTCTTGAGAGGCATATTATAATAATACGATTGTAGTAAGCGACGAAGGTACAGCTTAATTATCTAGAAAATCTAAACACTGTCCAAGGGACATGAGTTCAATCCTCTGTATATAAAATGACAATAACTATATAAATAAATGATAAAAAAAATCTTACCAATTTTCAAAGTCGGCACAATTTTAGATTCCCCGCGTTTTGTATTAGACACGATGGCAATGATAGGTTTTCCACGACCATCGACTGATTCAGCTGCACCACGAATGAAGTCCACTTGACCACCGAAACCAGAGAACATTCTAGTACCTTGAGGTAGAAATTATATTATAAAATATTTTCCTTTTAACATGCAAGTACAGTACGGCCAACGTGTCATGGCCGCTCTGAAGTTAAAGTTTCCTGAATTGATGTACACGATTTACACGGAAAGTAAATAATTAAAAATAAAAAAGTTTTAAACCCAGGGCGGTCACGACTCATCGATTGTACTGTAACTTCCCATCTTGTGTGATACACCGTGAAACTGATTTTTTTTTTTAGCTTCACGCTGTATCCCTCACACAGCAGGGTAGGAAGAAGGAACCTAGTGTTAAGACACTCCGTTCCCCACTTTCTGCCGATTTCTGGAGGCATTGCGTGTTGAGTGGCAGAACTCAACGCCGCGCTTAACCTCGATACCAGAGCGAAGAAATGGAAATATAAATTTAAGTAAATATTTCATCTCCTCGAGTGGGAATCGAACCCACAACCAGTCGGTTTTACAGTCACACCTCGTGCCACTGCGCCACCACTGGCCTCAATTGTTTTTTAATAAAAAAAAAATATTTTTTTTTACATCTAATGTCTGGCAATTAAAATGGTTGCATAATTATATTTATTATACTGTATTATAATATTACACTGATTATAATTATAATATAACACTGATAAATGCCGCCAGTGACCATTTTTCTGATATATCCTACATGTACAGACACCGATCAGTTACGATTTTATTATTATGTAAGAAGTGAAATTAAGTTAAATTAGCCTCACATAAAATATGAGATTATTTATCATTTGAACTCTTACTTTCCTCCCAACTTTCTGCCGAATTCTGGAGGCATACAGTTGGGAACAGAGTGTCTTAACACTATGTTCCCTCTGCCTACCCGGCTGTGTGCAGTATACAGCGTGAAGCTGAACTCTTACTTAAAAAAATACTTTACCCAAGATGTGAATCTGCAATAATATTACACATAAAATCTACATCAATTACAAATGTTATTTATATATGTTTTGTAAGAAAATACTTTTCATATCGCTTGTGTTAAAATGAATACGTACCTATAGAATCGGAGCACACTTGTCCGGTCAAGTCCACTTCGATACAAGAGTTAATGGCCGTCATGGTCGGTTGTAGAGACACTATGTGCGTGTTGTTGACATAGTCGATTTCTAACATTTCTGTAAGGAATTATTAAATTTAGTATTGTATTTAATTAATATGATAATCATGTTACTTTAATATGCTACTTCAATTCGTCTTGTTTCAAAAAATATTTTTCTTTATTAAGTGTAATAATACTTTAAAAAATGTTACAAAATTGAGATTAATCCAATTTTACAACTTTTTTTTCTCCGAGTGAGAATTGAACTTACAACCATCGAGTTTACAGACAAATTATTTATTTACTAGTTCGTCAACATACCAATAAAAGGATTGTTGTCGACAAAATCGTACAGCTCCTTGTTTCCAACCAAAAAGCTTCCTACAATGCGTCCCCTGTGTGTTTTCTTCCTAAAAAAAATCACAGTTAAGTGCGAGTCGGATTCACCCACTGATGGTTCTGTATCAATTTTAAAATTATAGGTCAACGGAGAGTACAACTTATAAAAGTTAACAAACACAATTCTAGGACAATGGCTTATTAATTTTATGCTACATGTGACCAAGAACTAAGCAAATAAGCTACTATCTTTAAATTACATAGAGCAGGTTAATTTTGATGCCTTTAAGGTTCATTGATCTGAATATTTATTTATGATAATTATTTAAGTTTCAGTCAGAAAGACAGTTGTCAAACATGTGCATTTGCCTTTCTGACAAGATGAACCTATAATACTTCCCAAATATTTTTTGGTAGTACGGAGCTCAAAAAACAATAACAAAACTTACTTGTTATTAGTAACACAACCACGTTTCACCAAATCTATAACGCCAACTGAGAACATCTCTGAATGTATACCCAAGTCCTTGTGACCCTTGAGGGCGGATAGCACCGCGTCCGGGATACTGCCGATGCCTGTAAATAATTAATTAAATATACGTTTTTATTTTATTAAGCAATTGTTATTTTAGTCTCTACTTTTTTCAATAAATGTTCAATAAATTCTTGGGTATGTTAAAAGGGGTACGGAGAAAATATCTGTAAGGTTATCAAATTGTTAATAAAAGAAATATCAAAATGATAAAATGAATAACAGATGCCCACCCATCTGCAAAGTAGCGCCGTCCTCCACCAAGTTCTCCCCGATGAGCTGCCCTATCCTGGTCTCCTCCGCGCTGGCCGGCTTGCTGCCGTGGTCGGGCAGCGGCGTGTTGTCCTCCACCGCGAAGTCAATGTGCGACACGTGGATGATGGCGTCGCCGAATGTGCGGGGCATGTTCACGTTTACTTGAGCTGGAAATGTGCCCAATTTCATTTTATTATTTTGTTGGGATCTAACCCACATCCAATTGCGTAGTCACAATCTGTGACCCTACGCCACGACCAGCCTCAAGGCCAGCCTGTGAGTAGATTTTCTTAAATTGCTTTCTTAGTATTCACTCAAAGTATATAAAAAACATTTGGTGAAATTTCAAGACTATATGTTCTGGTGGTTAGGACAGACCGATAATTTCTGGATCAGTCAGTACTTCAATTAAAAGTTAACAATTTTATATAAACAGAAAATAAAAATATTTAAGCAATGTTAAAAAGTTTCAAACCCCAAATGAATTCAATCTTATCAATATTGTTCAAAATATATAAATTTATTTTTCGAGAGTGCTTTTATGTATCAACCTATGAATTGACACCCAACAAATCTAGCTAACTAATATGTACATATGCATTATGTACATATTAGTTAGCCATCTCTGCGACCCTTGTACCTATTCATTAAGAAACAATCAAATCAATTAAATAGCAAATTAATGATGACTATTATTTGTCATAATGGTTGAATAAAAAAATTTAAGAAATCTATTTATTAATTAAATAAATACTATAAAAATCTTACCAATGATAAGTTTCGAGTTTACTAAGGCTGCTCTCACACAGTCCACTGAAGTACCCAAGCTGCAGTATCCATGTTGGTCCGGGGGAGAAACCTAAAGAAGAATATATTTAATTATACATATTATAATATTTATCTTAGTGCATAATTTCATTAATTGCAGGTTTAAAAAGCGGGAATTTTCTTAGTGATTTGGTAAAATATACTTAAAGTGGGAACTAACTAATCTGGGAACGTCCCCAGGTTCTTTCTGTCTTGCTACGTGCAAGATACAGCGTGAAGCTGAAGAAAAAAATTAATTCTAAACGTTTATGAGGCCAGTCGTGGCGCAGGGGCACGGAGTATGACTATAAACGCGACTGGTTGTGGGTTCGATCCCCACTCGATGAAATGTAATATTTATTTAAACTTCTATTTCAAAATGTGAGGAACGGACTGGCCTCACTCTAGCACCCCTTTACCTACCCTGATGTGTGCGGGATACATCGTGAAATGATATAAGAATTAAATTTTAGAATTTAAGTTAATAAGCAAGCAAATAAATACAAATTTGATTACTAAGTCCAAACACCAACGCCCTTGGGTACCTACACTTTGATAGATGACCGTTTAATAATATAGCAATTGAGTATTTCCGTGGTTCAGAGGCCAATAACGATCTATGATAATCGTATAGCGTTTACCATGTGGACTTTTTGTATTACTTTTTTTTATAGTTTCTATTTCTTTATGTGTATGTCTGGTAGAAGCAAGGTACACACAGCTAAAGGAGTGGTAACTAGGAGCACTTCGTTATAATAATGTCGTTTTAAGTAATCTAAATATAAATAAATAAGTGTTATCAAAAAGATGGTAATAGAGTGTTTTAAGAAATATTGCGTGTAGAGTATAAAGAAACGCCGACAGAAAAGATAGTAAGAGAAATATTTAACTTCCAATTGTATTCATTTCCATTTGGCCTGGGAACGAGGCAAAGCGGCTAGCGGAGAGTGGAAGTGTCATAATAAGACCGGAATGTAGTTAATACTACGTTCTCAGATTTCATCCGCCTAGCCTGCTATGCGGGATAAAGCGTGAAGCTAAAATCACTAAATATAGTGATTTTAGCTTCACGCTTTATCCCTATATTTGAGAATACTCAACGTAAATTCGATGAAACTAGTAATGATGTAATACATAAACGAGTTTTTTCTAAAGTGTATCAGAGATTATTAATATGGCGGTTGATGTCGGCGTTACTTATAAATAATAAATAGTTTCACTTTTCGGTCTATCATTTTTTTATCTTAAATCGAATAGTACCAGTATTATATTATTATCTTAACAATCTAATATGATAAATAAGATATGTATTTTTTATGAGTTTTCCTTCTTATATATACTAAGTTGCTAAGAGTTTTAAATAAAAACTTTGTTTCTGTTTCTATTTCTTATTTTAGTGGGGTAAATGTGGAAATAATGTATTTTTTTATATTTCTTCTTATTTTTTTTATTTAACACAGTTAAGCGTGCGAAGGCTATGTGCAGAGTTGTGTTCCACCACTTAAAATATGATGTCTCGAATTGGCCATTACATTGATTTTCTTCACTAATCTCCGAATATAGAAATAAAACCCAAATACAAATGAATATATTTTGAAATGTAGATTTGTTATACTTCAATATACACAATAACTAACCTGGATAAGAGCAATGTCGGGCTGAATGATCTTCCTGTGGAACAACTTGGGAATGTCTTGTAAGAAGATAGGGATCGCGTCAGAGCGACCCTCCGCTACCGACTTCCTTACGTTTGCTGCCATGAATAGAGACACGGATCTGAAAATGTAAAGCAACTCTATTATTGAGGCCGTCATACCTTAGTGGAACGATTTCTAATTGTAAACGCGGCGGTTGACGGTTTGATTCGGGAAAACTAATTAATTTTATTTCTCCGCTACGATAACAAGACAAAGCAGGCGGCGTTGAGTTCCATTAGTCAAGTACCTCCTCCAATGAAAAAAAGTGTAACATGCTAAGAAAATATTTTTAAATCATTCCCGGTTTGTAAATAAGCCTATTTTATGTTTCTTACATTATTAGTCTTACATTAGTGTAATGAATGGTTAAATAAATAATACAAAAATGTTGCAGATTTTTCGTTAAAAAGGAATTCATGTTGGTATTTTTTTTTATAAATCGTTAAATAATTTAAATACTCTAATTCCAAGCAATGTAATGTATTTTATTTTTTCCTGTCGTTTTATTTATGTAAATACTATACTAGTTTTGAAAACGCAGTTCTAACGCAACTGTCTGAAATTTTACGCTTTTTATAGTGTGGTCTATATTTGTAAATCAGATATTTCGCAGTATACAGAATTATCTTTTAATAATAAATATAATTTACTTGTATATTTTTTTTAAAGTCGCCTCTATATAGTAGACTATACAAATAGGTTATAATAGAAAAAATCAAGTATAAAATATTTCGTTTCCTAATAAGTGTAAAAAAAGACTCTTTTAATATCTAGCTAAACCTGTTTAACAAATTCTTCTTAATTTGATAGGTTCTATTTCCATGTCAGTACACAACATAACTTGCTACTCCTACTATTTAATAAGTCATAGGTATACGAAAAATGTTATATAAAATTCTGCAAGCGTTGCGTGTTGAGTGGCGGAGCTCAACGCCGCGCTTTGCTTCGACAGCAGCTTTTCATTGTTACCAGAACGAAGAAATTAAAATATTAAATTTAAATATAAAATGACTTTCAGTGTTTACTTCATCAGAAAAACAACAATTTGGCACTTGTACAATCTAAATTCCGCGATAATATTGTCAGTGATATGAGAAGAATAAACTTTATCGAGCGTATTTACATTTAGATAGTATATTTTTGATAATTGTGGATTACGTAACTTTTTTCTATGCATTTATCCAATTCGTAGTAAAAATGGATAATATGATATAGTTTTTTTTTTATCTTCACAAATTTTTCGTACTCTGAGATGCATATCTACAGAATATCTGTTAATTTATATAAAATACACTGTAGTAAATTAAAATGTTTAATAATAAAAAATCTAGAACCATCTATACAATATTTCTGGCTATTTGTTTTTTCATAAAATTATTTAAAAAGTCTGAGTTGAGGCCGGTCGTGGCGCAGCGGCATGAGGTGAGATTGTGAAATCGACTGGTTGTGGGTTCGATCCCCACTCGAGGAGATGAAATATTTACTTAAATTTATATTTCCATTTCTTCGCTCTGGTGTCGAGGTTAAGCGCGGCGTTGAGTTCTGCCACTCAACACACAATGCCTCCAGAATTCGGCAGAAAGAGGGGAACGGGAGTGTCTTAACACTAGGTTCCCTCTGCCTACCCTGCTGTGTGCGGGATACAGTGTGAAGCTGATTTAATTTAATTTTATTTATTTAAAAAGTCTACTATTTGTAAATTTCTTATTAAAAAAAAAGATTTCAATCGATCATAAGAAGTGAGTTGACATAATAAGTACATATTATATTTGTTTTATAATTATACAATTTAAACAATATGTAAGGCAGTAAGTCACAAGTGACTTAACCGTGACGTAATAGTGACCTATTTGGCCACACAATGGTTGTGTTGTACTCCCGGGAATATTTAAAATATATGTATATACATACGTAGTATGTAGGCGTGTCCTCTGTCTGGTTATATAAAGTACAGTCAATATTTTCAATGGACAGACGAGACGGTGGATAACGGAATTATTTACTGAGTAACTGAGTATATTTGGTCCTCCAATCCAGCAAATTGCAATAAATATGTGAAGACAAAAAGAAATACTAGTACAAAGAGAAAATAGACATCTATCCTTTAAATGATTTTTGAATGTGTCATACGTAATCATATTTTACAAACAAATATAAAAATTAAGCCGTGGCGCAGCGGTACGATGTGTGACTGTAAAACCGACTGGTTGTGGGCTCTATCCCCACTCGAGGAGATGAAATATTTACTTAAATTTATATTTCCATTTCTTCGCTCTGGTGTCGAGGTTAAGCGCGGCGTTGATTTCTGCCACTCAACACGCAATGCCTCCACAATTCGGCAGAAAGTGGGGAACGGAATGTCTTAACATTAGGTTCCCTTTGCCTACCCTGCTGTGTGCGGGATACAGTGTTTACGCCAATGTTTGACGTTCATCTAAGTTCAATAATAATATTTTCTATACGATTATTGTTAGCGTACACAATCATGTTATGTTGTTACTTTTTTAGGGTTCTGTAGCCAAATGGCAAAAAACAGAACCCTTATAATTTCGTCCTATCCGTTTGTCCGTTTGGTATGCCACAGTCGTTTTCCTCGAGACTCAAAAGGTGATTGTTGATTTTATGAAGCCTAACAAAATGATGTAGGATGATTTTGAAAAATAAAATTATTAATAGTAGCACCCCATATACGTATGTGTGTACTCATTAGGTATGTTTCTTTTAGTGATATGGAGGTTAATAGTTTTTTGAAGAGTTTTTTTGTTTTTGTGATATATTAGCTTCTGAAGTGGTAAAAAGTGTGTTCCTTTAACTTTTAAACAATGGAGGAGAAAATTAAAAAACAAAATGAGATTATTATGATATATAGATATTTAATGAAAAATTCAAACGAAAATTCGTTTGAACATTTAGATATGAGATAACTTCACGATGAAAATATCCTTCGGTTAAAAATTTGTATTCATATGTTTTTGTTTGCTGCTACAGAACCCGCCAGAGGCAAACGAGTCCGATTCATTCTTGACAGGTCTTATAACTATTTGACTTTTCTTATTACTCAGGTTAAGTTTTTAAACTGATCAAATAATTGTGCTACCTATACTCATGTTTTTCCTAATATTTTCCAATTAAAATGGCAAGAAAAAAAGAACAGTAAGTTTCAACAGTATTCATAAGAAATATTAATTAGAAATGTTTTCTTTTTAATTTAACATATTGTTTAATTTATTATCTTTACCTAAATATATCCTTGCATTCCGGTGCAACGTACGCGGCATCCTTTTCGGTGTGCATATGCACAACTTTGATGTCTCTCAATGAGCCAGCCTTGCCCACTTCTGTCATAGCGTCCAGCAACGGCACGGGTGTGGCCGCGGCGCCTTGCGAGAACACTGTCTGACCTACAAATGAATATACCTATATAAGTAATGTTACAAATTTATTACTTTTTGTGTTGTATTTTTTAGCTTCACACGGTATCTAGCACACAGCAGGGTAGACAGAGGGAACCTAGAGCTAAGACACTCCGGTTGACATTTTCCGCTGAATTATGGATGAATTATGTGTTGAGCGGTGAACTGAACGCCGCGCTTTGGCTCTAGATCAGAGCGAAGAAATTAATATTTTTAATATTTAATTTCTTCGGGTGGGAATCCAACCAACTTTTTGGGTTTATTTACACACTTGTGCTCCTGCTCATTTTGAGTTTTTTAAAAGCTATTACTTCCATATAGGTATTTTATAAACATTATTTAATACAAAATAATACGTAAGGTTCGAAAGTTTTCAGATTTTTGGTAAATTAACAGCCTTCACATTTTATCTATATTAAAATATATTATTTTGTTTATTAATTGCATTTTAATTGAGATTATTGTTTAACAAATATTTTTATTTGTGTCCATCAAACTTCTGTTATTTTACTGTAATTAATATTATATAGATTAAGAAACTAGATATTATTTTTACTGTTCCCTTAAATAGAAAAAACAAAAGAGGTTGTCAAATCTAGCGCATACTGCTTACAGCTGTTACGTAACGGCTACGGAACAAGAGATCAGTAAGTACCTATAGTACTTACATTACAGTAAACCTATCTTACTCTTTATACTTCTATACTACAGTATAGTATATTTATGGTATTTTAATATAAGAAATAGGTATTTACATATATAAATACCATTTTTTTTATTCCACATGCAAATAAATAATGTTAATCCTACATTCTCATAAAAATAATCGTTAAAAACAAAAAAGGTTACATTGCAACACAAAGGAAAACTCATTGATACACTGATAGCATATCAACGCATAACGAGATGCTAGACCTTAACCTAGTTTGTTTCAATAGCCTGCATTATATTTAAAAGTACATATTTCTTTATTTTCCTCTGAAAAAAAAAAATTGATTCTGTCTCAAGTAAAGTTGAGCATTTAAAGTTTTAATATGAAAAAATATTGTATAGAAACGTGTTAATTTCATATTTATTGAATTGAAATAAGGTATTGGCCTCTTTTTAAGAAAAAAAAGAATCAAAAATGGGCAACATACGACATGAAATACATAGTTGTACCTACTAGTTTGTCTCTCAAGGTATAATTGACTCTACCTGTTTACTATTCTCGTATTATATTGATTCTGATCTATTTAAAATGTTGAATAAACAAATAAAAAGGCTATATATATATTAAGAATTGTAGTTTGACAATCCATAAGAGTAAATACAACGTAAATTAATCATATATCACATCAGACACACCCATAATTATTTCAAGATAAAAATAGCTGGAGAAAACAAAGTTTGCAAAGGTCGGGTGCCATTGACCTCATCTGTATGTTATACGCGATATAAGGCAGTTATCATCGAAACTTACTGACGTAATACGGAGTTAAAATAAAAACAAGCTTATTTGTATAATAAGAAAATAATGTTGTTTGACCATTTAGAGATCTTACTTAGTAACAATGGAATATAGAACAATGGAAGTCGTCTTAATACTATAAAAGAAACTTGAGTAGAAAAGAAACACATTTTAGGCGTATACTATTAATATGTTAATATCATGTATATTGTAATATAAGGAAAAAGAATCTTTTTGGTTTTATTTCAAAATTCAATAATACAAGCTTCCTGAATGTAGACACTATAATATTTTCGTTATCAAATTACTATTTGAAAATTTCCTGTCGCACATTAATTTTGTTATAAAATGTTTCGTTTTTTTCTTTCCTAAAACAAATAAATGATAAATCGTTTTTTTCTTTACTTAAGTATAGTAATTGTTCTTCAAAATTCTTCAAAACGAGAAGCAAATGTAATAAGAACAGAAGCCAGGAAAAATATAAAATAATACATTCCCATATGGGCTAGTTATTCTGGTATCTTACGTAAACGACTGCGGTACAAACTCCGACGAATGAAACTCAATACAATCCGATCGAAGAAAATATAACAATAATAAACAAAATACGCATATATTTATTCATTTAAATCTTGTTTGTGTGAATAGTTGCCCAAAGGTCATATATGTTTTTTATTTGTCTATCAGAATTAAAATACACCTAAATATAAAGACGAAAACGCCTTTATTTGTTTATTTATTGATAAAAAAAATAGATTTTAAAAAAGATAACAAAAACATTTGAAATGACTTATGGAAATCTTTTTATTTCTAATTATAGTTTTAGTAACTCTAAGATTTTCTGATTAATAGTAAAAAATCGGCCATATTTGCGAACCGATCGATAAGAAAATTTTGCAATTGTATAACTGGCAACTCTCCAGGGACCAAAAATAGTTAGATATTAATAATAAGTTAACTTTACTGAATAAACAAGGTTAAAAAACTGTTTATGATTTTTGCTTAAGACTAATTCTATTACTTTTGATATTTTTACATGTATAAAGACTACTTTTAGCTTTTTTACTTTTGAAAGAAAATCACTATTTGAAAACACTACCCCTCTAGAGATAAAGCGTGATACTAGTTTAGTTTAGTTATATTAAGCTAACTATACAGCAATGCTAGCCAGAGATCTGATAAGATTAAGTAACACTAATCCTTGTCCCAGTTTTAGTAACTTTATGGCTACTACCAACAGAAGCATCAAATTACATGCTTAAAATAAAAGGAAAAGCCTTGGAAAATGTGTATGTGTGTATTTTCTTTTTTGAGATATTGGTTACATTAACTACAGTAAAACTAACACAGTTTTTTTATTGTAATGTATGAAAACTTTTCTTTAAAATTATAAGCCTGTTTAATTTATTTTACTTACATTAATTATAGAAACAATACTAGACTTTGTTTACCTTACATAGGTAGTTGTCTATAAATAGTTTCATTAATACAATATTCATAACTTTTAGATTAAAGCCAAGGCAACTCTGAGCAATTACAAATTCAACCTCATTATTAATCAATATATCATAATGTATACTAGTAGTATCATTGCATGGTCAAAGACATTTATTTTGTTTTAATAAAAAAATAAGTTTCACATAAAGCAGCAGCAGAGTGAAGAGAGAATCCAGGGTTAAGTTACTTCACTCCTACCACACTAACAATTTTTCAAAACTAAACATTTTGGCACATTGAATGAGAAAAACAAAGGAAATAAAATTAAGGCTCGAAGCATTTGCAATATCAATGCATATTTTATTGTATTATTTACACAAAAATACAAACAACAGTATCATAAAGATAGCAATAAAACATATATGGCATGCTTTTTAAATGCTTAGCAGTTAAGTGACAATAAACCATGACCTGATAATGCAATGTACCACCTCTTATGTTGTCAATAAATTTAGAGATGATAATTGTTTATACACTTTTATTAGATTGACTTGTAAATATGTATGTGATTTAGTTTCTTAAATATTAACATTTAAGAAATTAAATTTGACCTTCTTTTATTAATTGTATTATGCATAACTAACTTAGCAGTTATACATAGTTTAGATAACAAATGAATAATAGTAATAGTTTATGGTATTGTGAAGTTTGACTGATGGTGGAACCAACCTTTTCAGAGGTCATGACTAAACCACTTTGAGTTTATTTATATAACTTATTGCTTCGACATATTCTGTAACACTTAGAATAGAAAAGAGTGTTATTATAATTTTTTAAACTTAATATGTCAAGTTGAAAAAAAATGGCCTATTTGTTTACAATTGTAACCATTATATTTGGTTTTTTAGTTTAATTATAATTTTAAAAAATATATCAAAAATACTTATAAAAAAAACGATATTTAAATTTTGAAGTTAAAAATTAAAAAACCTTTTAACCATTCTTTAATTATGAAAATAAGTAAACAAACATAAAAAAATATATTTAACCAACATTATTATTTAAAAAATAAACACTAATATATGTATAATAGTATACCAATTGCATATACATGCATATTTTAAGTTATACTTCAAACTTGTTCTTAACAGTTTAATTTGCATAATATGGTCGTCATGACAATTTACCAATAAACAACTACTGTACAAAGTTCAATTGTTTGCCCCTGTGCTTTCAATCTTTGATTTAATTTTATTATAGCATAGAGTATTTATTACTATTCTGCATTATATATACAAACTTCTTTTTAATATATCAATATGTTTGTAGCTTAATGATACGATATAATAATAAATAATTTAAGACGCGACAGTAATTATTTATTGTATGTTAGCTGCAAGTTATTTGTAGGAATTCCGGAAGTCAGTAAATTTAAATACAAAGTAATGTCATCTGAATAGCGAACCAAAGTAGTAAAATCCTAAATATAACTTTCACGAAACGAAATAAAATTAATGTTCTCTTTTCTCACCTGATTTTAAACATTTTTCAAATGCTTGCTTGGCACTGAGGAATTCAGGTTTCCTATCCAATGGCTGCGATAATTCTTGTGTATAAGTAAAATAAGTTCTGTTCGATTTAACAGTTTGTAGCGCGGCACCGATTTTAGTAAAATTCCGGGCCGCAACGTTAGGCACAACAAATTTGCCTATAACCGACATTTTTAATTAGTTAAGTAAATTGGCTGCTTCTCAAATAAATTGTAACTTTATTATAACAAAATAGCAATCAATATGATAATTGTCTCACTTGTGTTCGATTATTCGAACCACAAGTAAACTGAATAGATTAGCAACAACGGCAAACACTGCGTGACTCGTCCGTCCCGCGCTCTTCACCGCTGCGTTGTCTTAATTTTGACAAATATGTTGCCGCATAGACTATACTAACATTTTAATTTACAGTAAGATTCTTATAGGACAATAAAAATAAACATTTTGATTGAAAGTGTACCAGAAAACGATAAATATATTATATTTAGTATTGAAAAAAATCTTAGAACATTTAATGAATAAAGCTATACGTACATTATATTCCTGCATTGCTGCCCTTTGTAGTTTTGAATTTTGGTAATTTTTTATCTATATAAATATTTTATTATCTTTCTAAAGAATAAATAATAAAAGAAACGTTTAAACTAAGGTTAAAATGTATACAACAACAGTAGTCGGTAAAGAAGCTACGTACTGCTAATAGGACAATTCAGAAATATTTTTTGGCGAGCTAACGCGCTGGTAATACATATTGTTCGAAAAGTCCTACGGATTATTAAATAATAATCATGAATTATTTATACATTAATATATTTAGATTTGTTGCTATTGTTAGTATATTTAAAAACGTTCATGTTATTGACAGAGAAAAAGCTATTTAACAATGTTAATACACTCCATTCCTCACTTGAGATGAGATTGAGATATTACGTGGTGACCTCAACACCACGCAACGTCACGCTTTATTTATCAAATTGGGAAAATTAAAATAATTTAAATATGATTATTTCCCTGATATGGAGATGGATGAAGATTTAATTCATAACCATCCTGTATTTAAGACATTTTTTTGCATTACGTGTTTAGCGGGGGAACCATCTATGTCCATGTTTACAGTCACACTTTGTGCGCCTGCACCACGACTGGCCTTAATTTATTTTTTACTACTAATTCCTTTACATGTACTTTTATTCTTTATTTTTTTAACACTGTTCATTTTTATTTTAAAGCAATCAATTAAAAATCTTTTATATTTACTGCCGTAATTTAACTTATAGCCTAAGATCCCTGGGCTCTCAGACTTACGTCATTTCAGCAAAGCTGAAATTTTGCGGGCTATTAGTCTAATATGTAATTAAGACTGTATGCAAAATTACTAACTTGAAAGAGGGACCCTTTCAGAGGTGGCGTCATTAAAGTTGAAATGCTCGTATTTAATTATATTTTTAAAAATAATGTAAAAAAAGTTACGTGGGCCTTTGCTTTCAGTACTTTACGCCAGACGTCCTAATGGTTATTTAAAATTGAGGCAAACTGCATTATATGAGGAAGCCTAAATTTTACTTATTATATGTATTCAGTATTTCTTCTTTTATTTATTTTATTATTTCTTTGCATCTCTTTTATCACACCACTATTAAAATAAAGAAAATTATAGTATAAAATTCTCAATATTCTTTGTTTAAAAAAAATCTATAACCAGTTTTGAAAATCCTCTACCGTATAAAACTATTATACCGTTAAAATTTTAGAGAGGCAATTCCCACTTTTATATCAGTCTTAGCGATTTACACCTACCATTCTATTTTAACTTGTAATAAATATATCGCCAAGTATTATTTAATCCATTTTTTTAAAAAGGTAATAAAACATTTCAATACACTGGCAACTTTCATCTTGTGATAGGTCACGTGACAGCACGTGAAGTGGCATAGACAAAACGTCTATTCGTCAGTTTTCGGGCGAGGAGGCAGCGCAGTTTAGTGTTTTATTGAGCGGCCTGCCAAAAGAAAACTGAAACATGGCAAGAAATCTATCCGCTACCGAGGCGAATAAAGAACATGCCCTGGTTGTATCCAGGGATTTCATCTCGCAACCCCGTCTTAGTAAGTGGATTATCATATTTGTAATATAAGTACGTATAGAACATTTACTTGGCAAGACAGCGATGTCAAATTATCGATTTTGCCATCAGCTCGTTTTGATGTTTTGTTTTGTCTATTTCTCTTATTCGATTTAGATTTTTCGGTTCTAAATCTTTTTGAAACATTTTTAAGCACTTTTTTAATAAAAGTATATATGGTTCCTTCCAAATTAACTGTTACTGATTGCGCCGTCAAATATCTTCTAATGACACAAATTGAATTTGTTCCTTTTTTATCATGGAATATTTCTAAATATATCAGCTGATTTGTTAATGATCAAATTTTCTAACACTGCATCCAGTTTGCCTCAATACTTTAATGGCTTAGATGATTTACTTTTCAAAACTTTATATAACTATAATATTATATTTTTCTACATATATTTATGACTTGATAGAATTATTTCTAATAGAAAGTATTTTCAATGAATATATGTTTTAGAATTCTATTTAGTATGTAAAATTGTGTCAAGAAGTCACACCCAATAAAATGCTAGTTTTTCTTATTAGGATCACATGACTTATCTCTTCTATGTACATTTTGTAATGCAGACTTTCTGCTTAGTAGCTGTTACAGTTTTTTACTGTTTATTTAAAATAAAATATTATGTTATGACAAATTTGTAATATTTTATATTTATAATTAGTCTGTATGTATGTTTGTCACTCTGCTCCTCCAAAATTTTGTATCTATACTTAACTAAAATACCTTGAGGGTATTATATTGGATATTATGAGTAATATAATTGAAAATATATATGGACCTGGTAGATGGTAATGTAGTTAATGGGAATAATTTATAAGATCATATACCTACATCACTTATTTTCTATACAGGATAATGTCTGCAGATACTGCTATTTTTTATATTTAAAATTAATATCTTTGTTATAACATAAATAAAATAAGTGTGTATTCTTAAACAGCTTACAAGACAGTATCCGGAGTAAATGGACCACTGGTAATCTTAGATGAGGTGAAGTTCCCCAAGTTCTCTGAGATTGTCCAGCTCAGACTTGCAGATGGCACCCTACGATCTGGTCAGGTTAGTTAAGCTGGAGATTATATGAAAAATTTAATATATAAGTAATATTGAGTAATTAAAAATTGATAGATTCTTTGAAACTAATCTATAATTTAATTCAAAGATAAATATGCTAACTTATAGAATTATAGCATAGAATAAGATCTGTTATTTTCACAATTTTTACACATTTTAAATGAAAGTCTTAAACTGGGTTACTCACATATATGTAGTATTAAACATTTTTGAGAACATGTTGTGTGATCAACCTGTAACTGACTACTGCAAAGTATTCAATTGAAAATATTGAGATTTTTAAAGTGTGTAATACTGCATCTTTCTAAGAGTTTCATTTTATTTATACATTTTGTACAATTAAATACTCTAATTAAATACATTTTGTACAATTTATATCAGCAGCTTTATTAGCAGGCAATAAAATGTAATAACTTTCTTATATTTTATTTTCTTTCTTACATATGAATTCTTTTTAACATTTTATCAGATTTGATTTGAGGTACAAAGATTTAAATTGAAGTAAGTAGTTGAAAAGTTGACTAGGCATAAAAATCTAATAACTTCATTCTTTTTAGATTTTTATGCACAGTCAACTTCAACTACTTACTTCAATTTAAATCTTTGTACCGCAAATCAAATCTGATAAAATGTTTCTTTTTTTTATCTAGCCTGTCCAAATTGATATTGATGTATATAATTTTTTTATATAAAAAACTTATAAGTGTCAATGTTATGTTTGTATCTTTTAAGATTTCTATGTTTAAAAAGATACTCAGCAATTTTCCTAAAATTATTTCAGCACTATGAACCCTTTTTTACATATTCTACATGAGAGGTATATTCTACATGTTGTTTTTTATTTTGATTATACAGAAATTAAAGGTAAAAAAATTATGCAAGCAACAGTCCACAAGGCTTGAGCTGAGCTATGCATTAGAAAAATCTCTTAAATATTTTTCTAGTCAATAGAAATAAAAATAATACAAAATCAATTCTTTTGGCCTGGACATGCATCTTGATCATAATTTTCACTCTGGTTTGATGTATTGTTTGTGTTAATAATTAATCATACTGTTATATAATCAATAACATAATCAAGAACAGCACATACAAATTTAGAGAATGGTTATATTTTAAAATTTTCAACACAAACATAAAAATAAAATAAGGTCTTATCTATGTAGGTACTGGAAGTCAGCGGCTCAAAAGCCGTTGTCCAGGTGTTCGAGGGTACATCAGGTATTGACGCCAAAAACACTCTTTGCGAATTCACCGGCGACATCTTGAGGACTCCAGTGTCTGAAGACATGTTGGGTAAGATTATATTTTATTTTCTATTTTACTTTTGCGTGTTGAGTGACGTAACTCTACGTCAGAGTGAAGACATGAAAATTTAAATTTAAATAAATATTTTATTCCCCACAATCAGTTGCTTTTAAGTCACACTTTGTGCCACGTTCGGCCTCAACATACATCACATTTTTTCTTACTGTATATTTTATCTCACTGTAATAGCTATTAATGCTTAATATTATATAAAGTTGATTAAATACACTTCCTTATATAATTCATTAAATTAAGACCAATACAATAAAATTTGACTATTAATCACATATTATCATAATATTATTTTATTAATTACTTATTCATAAAAAAATCCATATCTGAATATAATATCTTCATACTTTCAAAATATCCTTTTATATAATTATTTTTATTCCTTCCTAACTAGGTCGTGTATTCAACGGCTCCGGTAAGCCAATTGACAAAGGTCCACCAATCTTGGCAGAGGACTTCTTGGACATCCAGGGTCAGCCCATCAATCCGTGGTCTCGTATCTACCCCGAGGAGATGATTCAAACTGGTATGTATTTCTTTTTTTGATACTTCATATATCAATATAGCAGAGGGAACCTAGTGTCAAGAAACTGTTTATAATTATTGTGTCCCTATTTTAGACATTTCTTGCTCCGTGGTGGAATGGTCAATCAATTTGTGTAAAGGGTTGAAAAATGGAACAAAAAAATATTTTTTCCAAGTGGGGACTTAACCCACAGCCAACACATTTCAGTTGCTGTCAGTTATGGTGGCACAAAAGTGCTACCATAACTTCATTTGATTTTTTTAAATAAAAATATCTTAATATTAGATTTTTTTTGTGTTTTGGTGTATGTTTAAGAAATTAATAATGCCTTTTTTTTAATAATTTTTCTTCTTTAATATAATAGAGGTTTTGCAGTTCCTCTATAATTATAATATAAATAATATTTTATTTGTTTTTCTAAAAATGTCAAGTAAGCCAATCTTTTCGTAATGTCACATACTAGCTTCTATTAGAAATTAGGCCAAATCTTCCGTCATGTCAGACTTTTAAGACAAAAAATGTTAGATTTTTTGGATCTTGGCACTTGGCAGTAATTAGGAAGATAATTTATTTAAAAATCAATTGAAATTTAATACAGCTTTCATTTAAAAAAAACTCTTATTTCATTAGGTATTTCCGCCATCGACGTGATGAACTCCATCGCCCGTGGTCAGAAGATCCCCATCTTCTCGGCCGCCGGTCTGCCCCACAATGAGATTGCCGCTCAGATCTGTAGACAAGCTGGTCTTGTTAAGGTATAATAAGGGAATTGCCTGTAACATGTGTATTTTTTTTGCTTCACGCTGTTTTCTGTATGTAACAGTGCAGGCAGAGGGTATCTAGTGTGAAGACATTGCTTATGGTGGAACTCCACGCCTCACTTTGCCTTAATGTCACACAATGAAAATATTACATTAATTCATTCCCCCGACCCAGAATCGAACCCACAATCGTTACGTTTACGGTCACACTTTGTGCATCGGCCTCGACGGACTCAATAATCATTTTAACATATTGTTTAAAATGATAGAGATCTAAGTATACACATTTTTATGTTTATATTATATTTAGGTTGTCTAACTTTTATTAAGAGTACTTTACTTTCAATTATGTCAAATAATATAGATTTTAAATATTAAATACTAATGTATAAAAAACTAAATTCAACCCATTTATAACCCAGGTCCCAGGCAAATCAGTATTAGACGACCATGAGGACAACTTCGCCATCGTATTCGCAGCCATGGGTGTCAACATGGAAACGGCCAGATTCTTCAAACAGGACTTCGAGGAGAACGGCTCTATGGAGAACGTGTGCCTGTTCTTGAACTTGGCCAACGACCCCACCATTGAGAGAATCATTACCCCACGTCTTGCGCTTACTGCGGCTGAGTTCTTGGCTTACCAGTGTGAGGTAAGTTATAAGGGTTTGATAGGTTTTTTTTATATAGCAGGGTAGGCAGCAGGTGCCTAGTGCTAAAACTCTCCGTTGCCCCGGCAAATTGCGTGTTGCGTAGTGGAAATCGACGCCGCGCTTTGTCTTGTTATCAGAGAGTGAGAAAATGACAAAAAATAATATTTTGCTAAATTTTTCATTCCCTTATGCTTAAATTTAACCATCACAGCTCACAAAAATTTATATTAATACATTTTTTTCCATAGAAACACGTGTTGGTCATCTTAACCGACATGTCCTCGTACGCCGAGGCGTTGCGTGAAGTGTCCGCCGCCCGCGAGGAAGTGCCCGGCCGACGTGGTTTCCCAGGTATACTAATATATATATATATTTTTTTCTTTCACGCTGTATCAAACGCCGTTCACTACGTATCGTGTATTTTTGTAGACAGTGGCGGAACTAAACTCAGATCTTTATCTCGTTAGTTTTCTGTAAAAGATTCAGTAGCGCTGCGCTACCTTAACGTCGAGGAATATTACTATATTTTTTTTTAATTTCACAGGGTATCTAGAGGGTACCTAGTTCCGTTCCCCATTTTCCGCCGAATTCCGAAGGCATTGTGTGTTGAGTGGCGGCGGAACTCAACGTCACGATATGCCTCGAATATTTAATAATAGTTTCATTTCCTTGCTCGCGTAAATAGTAGATTATTAGCCAGTAGATTATGGCTAGGTGGTCGGCAAAGTAGAAGTTATTTCTTATATAAAGACATCATTAAGTATAAAATATACTTAATAAAATAATACATACTTAATAATTCGAAACAGGTTACATGTACACGGATTTGGCCACCATCTACGAGCGCGCCGGGCGCGTTGAGGGCCGCAACGGCTCCATCACTCAGATCCCCATCTTGACTATGCCTAACGACGACATCACCCATCCCATCCCTGATTTGACGGGTTATATTACTGAGGGACAGGTGAGGAAATGTGGTTTTGCTGTCACTTTTTTTTCCAGCTTCACACTATATCGAAAAGTATGGCAGGATAGGGGGGGAGGGGGGTGCGGAGCAAATGAGTTAAATGGCAGAACTCAACGCCGCGTTCCACTTCCTTTCGAAATGAAATTCATTCCTCTAGTGGGAAGGGAACCAACAACCGTCGTGCTTACAGGCAGAGGCTATGTCGCCACGACCTCTACGGCCCATATAATTCAATTAATTTTAGTAATTACAAGTGTACTGAAAAGTAACGATAATAAATTCCTAACAAAATAAAAAATATATAAATTGCAAATATGTAACGGACTTAATTTTCCGACGTTTCAAACACTTTACTTTCAAAACCTAAAATATGTGAGGTCTCTTTAAACTGAAAGTATATTTTTTCCATCTACCAGATCTACGTAGACCGTCAGCTCCACAACAGACAGATCTACCCTCCGGTCAACGTGTTGCCGTCTCTGTCCCGTTTGATGAAGTCCGCCATCGGCGAGGGCATGACGCGTAAAGATCACTCTGACGTGTCCAATCAGTTGGTTAGTATTTTTTTTTTTTTGGAGTTATCATAAAACAATTTGATTAAATTAATATGTGAAGCAAAAACTTTTATACTCCTTCTTTATATGAATAATGAGCGGACGAAGGATTAGGGAATTTGGCATACTTATAGTTTATTATTAAGAGTCCAGAATGATAATGTTATTTTTGAATAAAGCGTAAAAAGTACATTAAATTAGAAAAAAACATCCTGCACCTTCCTCCGAATTCTGGAGGCCTTGCGTGTTGCATGGCGGAACTTTGTCTTTGAACTTTTTGAAACCGCGTGCTTTGTCGCGTATCAGAGCGAAGATATCAATTAATATTAATATTATAACAAATTGAATTAATCACTTATTTCTTATTAAACAGTACGCCTGCTACGCCATCGGTAAGGACGTGCAAGCGATGAAGGCTGTAGTGGGTGAGGAGGCGCTCACGCCTGACGATCTCCTATACTTGGAGTTCCTTACTAAGTTCGAGAAGAACTTTATTACCCAGGTAAGTCTTAAAATATTAATAAATATGCATACATAGACGTAAATAATATTTGTTAGAGTTAGTTTATATGTTACATTAAACTTTAAATATTAATAAATATTATTTTATATAGAAATTTAAACGATAAAACTTTATTGAAAAAAGACAAATATACAAATCTAAATCTACAATCCTAAATTGATATGTAGCTTAAAACTGTACCATGTCAATGTAAAACTGTATAGTTAACCTGCCGTTTTTATATTAAGATACATTTTTTGGCAGCCTTTTAATAATTAGAGATTCTTATAATGCGTAAAACCATATTTTGAAGTATTTTGTACTTTTTTAACGTTCCTCACACAAAAATACGAGTAAATCTATTAACTAAACAATTTCTTACAGAGCAACTACGAGAACCGTACAGTGTTCGAGTCTCTCGACATTGGCTGGCAACTGCTCCGTATCTTCCCCAAGGAGATGCTCAAACGTATCCCGGCATCCATCCTGGCCGAGTTCTACCCGCGCGACTCCCGCCATTAAATGAGATACGACCGGCATTGCTGATTATTATATTATTTATTTTATATTTGCTATTTAAAACAGCTGTATAAGAAATTCTTTATTTAAAACCTGTATAAAGCAATGTGTTGGAACACCATGTATTGTAATGGTTCTGTAGAAGTTGCCATTATAATAATTTATTTTTTGTGTATGGCAACACTACTTACTTTTTGTTTGTTAATTCTATACAACGATTTTAATGTTTTATTTTGAATAGTCAGAATGTCGGGCCGATACTTGTAAGATATTATAACTGTTTACTAGTAAGTTGTTAATAGATTAATGTGTATTACAAATCAAGTTACAAAATTTAATAATCGTGTTGCTTATAAAAAAAAGATTTAATAATAATAATAGCCATATTTTAAGGAAATGTTGCCAGTGTATATATTTTCCTCGATAGTAGTTTCTGGAATTGGAATAAAAATCAAATTTGGTGCTTTATTTTTTTGTTTTCTGTGCACAAATTGTTGAATGTGTAATTTAAAAGCGTCCATGTGTGATAATTAATATTCATTTTTATTTATATGTATGTAAATAGCAATAATAAATAGCCCCGTAACTATTGTGTTACATTCCATGTCTACTTTCACGTAAATTCTATATTCATGAAGTGAAAATTAGGACATTGTTGTTTTATGAAAATAAAAAGTATAGACGTTTCATGGTTTTTTTTATTTTTACGTACGTACATTATTGATTACATATATAATTTTTTAAAGAATTTGTTTTTTGATCAATTAAAATTAAGCCCAGTAATTTTCAGTTTAATATAAAAATTTACACACGTGAATTTGAAACTACACAAAATTTAAATTAATTGTGCTAAATAACAGTATGCTAAATTGAAAACAGAATGTGATAGAAATGAAACAAAAATGGCTTTTACGTCTATATTAATTAGATTTGTTTACAATTGTTATAAAGTGCAAGATAAATGCCGTTCAGTGTTCTATTTTACTGCACTGGAATGAAAACGGTAATAAAAAGGGCTTTTACAGAATAAATACAAACTAGAAAAAATTACAGACTAACAAAATATTAACCGGCGATACCAGCAATGGCTTCAGACGCGAAGTATTTGACATCCACATCCTCATCTACATTTAATTTCTCCAAAACAGGTTTGACTTGTGGCTGAATGACCGCCGGATCGAGGAAAGGCGCCATTTTCTGTAACGTTTTGGCAACATTGAACCTAACGTTGGCAACATTGTCGTCGGCCATAGATAATACTGTTGGTAAAAGAACTCTAGTTGTAATATCTTTACCGCATACTTCAGATAAAACGTTAATACAGAATAAATAAGTCATTCTGTGTAAATAGTTCTGTTCCCGGGACATGGCCAGCACTTTCGGTATGACAAAGCTCTCAGCCCACGCAGCGCCATATTGTTCAACTAGTTTCTTCAAGTTCAGAGTGGCAGCTTCACGTATAGCAAAGACATGATCAAAAAGCCAATGCATACAAAGTCCTGTGAGTTTGTCATCGAAGAACTCCTGGCCGAGTTGTCCGGCTAACAGCGGCATGTGTTCAATTATGGCTAGTCTGACCCTCCATTTTGTGTCTTCCGCTAGTTCCATTATAGCGGGCAAAAGAGATTGTACAAGTTGCTGTATTCCAATTACTTCGTTCACACACTCCAAGTTTGATATAATATTAAGTCTGACTTCAGGGCATTCATCTTTAAGTTGTGTTAGGAACAATGGTAGTAAGTGTTCTATAGTATTCTGTCTTCCTACAATTGGGCTTAATCCCATGATGACAGAAGCTAAGGCAGATTTCACATGTTGGTTGGGATCACAGACCAAATCTTTGATTTGGGGGAGGATCATCGTCATGATGATGTGTTCTTGGTGCGCCTGGTCCAGGTTCATGCAGAAGTCCTTTACCTTGGGAGGAAATGATACCATCAGTATTTTTTAATACTTATATAATCTATATCTAAAATTAGATACATTTTTAAAATAAACAGAAAAAGTTTTCACTGTGATATGATGACACTTGAGTCATGTTTAGTTGAATATATAATTAGTTGAATAATTTTATCTATTTGTATATATGTGTATGTGAATCAAATTTAATTTCTATAAATAATATGAAGTACGAAAATTAGATAAATGACTTCGTATTTTGCAAAGCGCGGCGTCTATTTTCACCACTCAAAAAATAAGTTCCAAAATGGGATGGAAAGTAAGTAATGGTGAGTGGACCATAATATTCTTTCTGCATATCTTTCGATATTACGGGATACAGACAGTGTTAAGCTACAAAAATAGTTAAAATCGTAAATTAATACCTTCCCAGCAGCTGCAGCTCGCACTTCAGCCTCTGTATCTTTGAGCAGAGCTTGGAAGATCTGCGCCAGATCTGAACGAGCCAATTCAGGACCAACTGCTTGTTGGAGTTCTACAAATCTGATGAGAGAAAATACTTTTTTGTTATAAATTAAAAAACAAAAGTTCAATCTGTGGGTGTGAATTTCAAAACTTTCCACAGCTATGGGACACATTTTAACTATTTACTCAAAAACTACAATTACAATTATGACCAAATTACTTCACAGGGATGTCCCCACCATGTCGTCCACAACATTAATGCAAAATTTCGGAGCTGTAGATTTAACAGTCTAGGACGTGTAATTTTTGGGGTTTGTGTAATACTCATAAGGTCTGGATGGGAAACTATAAACTAAGTAACACTAAGCATGTAAGGTCGTTAATTATAATACTAACTTATCGGCCACCATATATCTGACCCTCCATGAACTGTCCCCAGCCCGGGCCCCTACTGTGGGCATCACCAGCTGCTCCATATCCTCAGGTGGTAGGAGGGCTGCAACAGCAGCGCTCGCTTCAGCTGCTAGAAGGCGCACTGAATCTTGTTCATCCTGGAAAATAGGGTTAAAGAACTCTATTATGATTGACAAACACATAATTTAATAAAAACTTTTATTCATTTAATTTTTTTTTCTTTAAGCTGTATACTTCAGGGTAGGCAGAAGGTTAATGTTAGTACACTCTATTCCAAACATTCCGCTGGAATTTCGGAGACATTGCGTAAGTATTACATTCTGCCACTCAGGCGAGAATATGATAGTAGGCCGAGATACCTCTACAAGATCTAGGGGATTTCATTCTTTTCTTTCTATACTATATCAAGAAATTGTGTAATCAGAAAAAATGTACTAACCTGAGCCAACAAAACGAACATAGGTATAAGATCGCTTTTCACATATTCAACTTCAACGACTCTGGCAAATTCACCCAACTTGTATGCGGCAGCCCGACGGACCATCGGCGTGTCGTCTTGGCAAAGGGTGCGGAAATGGCCACGGAGTTCCGCTTTCACTGGCGCTGAGACACGGGGGTAACAGACGCTGGGAAAGTAAACCAATTTAAGTAAGTATCACACATATAGCATTGTACAGTGCGTTTGATGAGTCATGGCTGCTCTGAAGTTAGGCTTTTTTGTTAATTTTGGAAGATAATAATCAGTACCAGCCAATTTTTGAGCAATTGTCTTGTTACCAAAGTGAGGAATATAAAAGTATTCAATCTCCTGAGTGGAAATCAAACCACGCTGACACTGTGCTGTTTATCACAACAGCCTCTTCCATATTATGTAAATATCAAAATATGTTAAGATGCAATCTACAGTATATAATGACCATATTAGTAATATTGAAATACATGCTTGTACCAAAATTGAATGATGCAACATCATCATAAGATCAATTTTATATTGTAAGCCCTTTAACTTCATAACTTACTTATTGAATATTTGCATATTATTTAAGATTTTTTTTCATAATTTGTGCTCATTTTATTACTTTTTTATTTAATATGCAGTATATTAAGGGTAGCTACTATCAGTTAGAGTATATTCAGAATTTACTTAAATTAGGTTCTAATTGCTAAACACAAATGTCAACAACATGTAATTTGTTTAATACATCTCTAGTAATTTTGTAATATGTCTTCATTGTGTACATTAGGTCTTCCTAAGCTTAAAATCAGCTGCATGATTTTAATCACACAGCAGGGCAGGCAAAGCAAATTCAGTTTTAAAATACTCTTTAATCAATTCTCATTGAGGCCAGTTGTGGCGCAGTGGCACGAGGTGTGACTGCTAAATCGACTGGTTGTGGGTTCGATCTCCACTTGAGGAGATGAAATATTTACTTAAATTTATATTTCCATTTCTTCTCTCTGGTGTCGAGGTTAAGACGTTAAGTTCTGCCCCTCAACACGCAATGCCTCCAGAATTTGGCAGAAAGTGGGGAATGGAGTGTCTTAACACTAAGTTCCCTCTGCCTACCCTGCTGTGTGCGGGATACAGCGTGAAGCTGATTATTATTATAATCAATTCTCAAATGTAAATTAAGCGGTGGACTCATGCCATATTTTAACTAGCAGAATGGAGAAATGAAATAAAAATAAATTTAATCAAGCACCATGTATGGTGATCAAACCCACACAAAGCTCTTGAAATAGTAGTTCGAGAAACATATAAGCTATTTAGTAATAAGTAAATACCTGAACAGTCCACATGCTGAGGCTCTTGAAGTAAACCAATCTCCTCCTGCCAAACGTTGGACAAGAGGCACAAAGTGCTGTTCCAAGGCTTGAGGCGAATGATGAGCTGCAACAGCCCTCAACGAAGCCACTGCTTTATCCCTTACTACAGTTTCTTCTACAGTGGCAAGAGATTCTAGTGGTGGAAGCAAGCAGTGGGCAAATTCACCTCCTCCAACCAGGTTTATGAAGTTTCCTGTAAATATTATATTGATTAAGAAATAATATTAAAATTTTATTCTAATGATGTTTATTTAGTTCTAATTATTTTCAACGATTTGTAAATCCAATAATAATGGTTTGGAAGTATATTATATTTTCTATTAGCAATATAAATAATATTTGTATACTAACCAAAAATATAAAAATCATTTCATACGTCAAAATAATTGCATTATGTTCTTCTGTTGAGATATTTAACATATTTTTGGAATTGATCATTTACTAAAGGTACTTTATATTTATTCATTAAGCTACATATTACACAATGAGAAAGCAAATATGAAAGAATTTAATAACATTTCACAACTATAGCAAACCATTTGAGACATTAATTATACTTACCAAGTTGCTCAGCGAGTGCAAGTAGTACTTCATCCTCATCATATATAGTTTCTGTTAAGAACGGAATCAGTTCAGATCTTGTCCTTTCCACGCCCAAAGCAAGTGCAATAGTCGACAACTTTTTAATGGAATTCAATCTTAGTTGTACATCTTCATTTTTCAATTCATCAATCAGTACCGCAATGGGATAAAGTGAGTCATCCGTCCCTGAATCGCTGGCTGCCATTCTAACTGTTAATCACTGCGTTTAATAATTTCACCAAATAATTACGTTTTACAAATCCAACCACAATTTAGTACGTTAATTTTTTGTAAAATTTTACGCATTTAGCAGCAAAATGGAAGCCTTTTGGTTTGGATTGATATTGTCTATGAGCATTACAGTGCTGCCAGCATCTTGATGTCTTCTTAGTCTATGGTTTATTTTGCATTAATAGCAATATTTAATAAAGTTACTAATAAGTCAATAATACATTGTTAGTTATGAAATTATTGGTTATTGATAAATCATAGAAAAATATACGTTATGAATATTTTTATAATAATATTGTGTATTACAAGTAGTCTAGCTGTTACCATTTTTTACAATTTACATATTCATACTAAAATTATTCAGACTGTAATTTGAAGCTACAACATAAAAAATGCATGACCCAGTGAAGCCACAAGCGTTTGCGACCGAATTAAACTATGAAGTAAATTTTCACAAATATTCATATATTTATTATTTATATGATAAAAACTTTTTGCACAACACGAAAGCTTATTACAATTGATTATCTTTTAACATTGTCAAATTACAATTTTCTATCTTTAATTTTGGTTAATATATGCATTTATAATAACTTTTTAAAATACAATGGGCGAAGAGGACGATATAAATGCCTCGATAGCCCATATTGTATTATGTTGCGTCGCCGGCCAAGGAATGACTCGGACACATGTGAAAAGCTACTCACATCCAGGCATGCATGCTAATTATTTTATTCATGGCCTTGTAGGATTTTTGCACTATCAAAGTAAGATTTATTAATAAATTATTGATTAAATTAGATATATTTTCTTATATTTTAAATTTTAGAATACATTTAATTGTAAAATGTTTCTTTATATTTAACAAATATATTTTGAAATTTTTGTAATATACATTAAATCCGCAAATTCCGCATCCAAAATATTTACTAAGTGTCGCTTTACGTGAAGTTTTTACGTTTACGTTGATATGTGAAAATAAAAAAACAAACTTGCTTACCTATATACCTATAAATAACAACTAGTTTATAATATAATTGTAAAATCATAAATAAATATAATACATTTCATTTTCAGGTGGAGCCTTCAACAAAGATTTTAAATCCATGTACAACATCAGTTATCATGCCACTCGATATCTCGCGTTGCCCTGTTTAAATGCCGATCTCTACCGTGGAGACCAGGGGCTGAGTGCCATCCATCTTATTTCAGGGCTGGTTCCTTTTGCAATGGCGTTGGGAGGAACCGATAATCAACATTTAGGAAATTTAGTAATTGCGTGTAATATTGTATCTTTATGTGTGTATTCTCATAATCATGATCGAGTCTGGGGGTGGTACACCGCGGCGGCTGCTTTCGGCGCGTATTTCTTTACATCTCAAATTAGCAAAAAAATAGCGTATCCACTATTCTTAGCGCTAACGGACTATTGTGCGTATAAAATTTCCCATGTAACTGTTGTTACGCCATAAATTATAATTGTTTTTAACTTGTTTATTTTGTATTTTATTTATCTTTAGTTGTTAAGCTTAATTCCCTTTTATCTTATTTAAATTAACCGTAGTTTAAGTTAATAATATGAACTGAACAGTAGTTTTCCATATTTTCGTTGGTGGAAAATGATCTAAATATTCTAGTTTTCATTCAACCTATAGTTTTTTAGATAATAAAGATTTTACACTTAAAGCATAAAATTCAGGAATTACTTTCCTCAGGTGCATTTTATATTCAATTTCGGAACCAACATTCCATTTATACAATGTTTCAAAGTGGTAAAACATAAATGCACGATGTATTGATATTTATCTTCTCGTATGCATACTTTGACAACACGCAGAGAATCTTGTGAAAAGTCATACGGAAGACATTATCCTGTCAAACTATATTCTAGTTTCTCTTCTATAAGTGTTAAACTGCCAACCTCAATGCCGCCATTTGTCGATAAGGAAAGAAAAAGAAACTAATTTAAGTTAAAACATGTACACATAAAAATATGTAAATAGAGGCGACACTACTAAGCATTATATGGGGTCACCCTACGGATTTCGGGACATCGCATTGCACTTGCAGGGTAAAAAGCTCACAGCAGTTTTACAAAGTGGCATTTGAATCTACAACTATTGTGTGCTGTATGCTCTAAATACTCCACGATAGCGACCTGTTTTTAAATCTAAAATATAGTACGGTTGCCGAGTCGTGGCCTACCTGAAGTTAGGCTTCCAAACTTTTGGGCGTGGTTCACTCAAGAAGAAAATAATCGAAAATAAGATAAAATAATAAATTAAATCTGCGCAGCTAACTTCAGGCAGGCAGGCAGGGCAGCCACGATTTGCCAACGTCGAGTCGAGTGTGATGTTCCGTTTGTAGGTATTTTGAGAAATCCTCTCGTAGTGCTCTTCTTTACTTCCCAAGGAACCTACATGTTAAATTTCAGTTTTGAACGCCGCGTAGTTGCGCGTTGGTTGCGCGTTGGTTGCGCGTGGTCTGTCTGTCACTCAGCAACGAAAAAGTTTTATGTATATAAATATTTATTTCCACTGAAAATTAGAGACTGAAATGATTTTTCACTAGTTTTTCTTTGCCTAAATGGGGCAGAAAGTAAGATAAATAAAATTGTATTTATAAAAGACGTGGGTAGTTTTACTCCAAATTACGAATGATGAAAGCACTTAGGTACTTTGTAACGTAATATCACCAACAAAAGGAGTTTACGTTTTTATTTAGAGTTCATAAACCTTTTGATAAATAATAAGCCGGAATACTCGCTTGTTTGTCATTTACATTAAAGAGGAAGGGTTCCGCTTAAATTTATTATACGAAATAAAAATTAAAAATTAAATTAAATTAGCTTCACGCTATATCCCGCACACAGCAGGGTAGGCAGAGGGAACCTAGTGTTAAGACACTCCATTCCCCACTTTTTGCCGAATTCTGGAGGCATTGCGTGTTAAGTGGCAGAACTCAACGCCGCGCTTAACCTCGACACCAGAGCGAAGAAATGGAAATATAAATTTAAGTAAATATTTCATCTCCTCGAGTGGCGATCGAACCCACAACCAGTCGGTTTTGCAGTCACACCTCGTGCCGCTGCGCCACGACTGGCCTCAATATTTAGGTACCATATATTAATAAAGAATATATAAATTCTAAAGTAATAGCCGTCCCGCAGCGCGGCCACGCTGTGTGCATTAGAGCCTCTTACCCCACGGTTGGTTAGCCCCAACTCTGGTAAGAAGTGCTTTGTATAGAGATAATTCGTTGATGAATTTGCTTTTTGTTTATTAAAACGAATGTGTATTTTATTTTACATCTAAATAAAAAATCTTGATTAAATTATTATTTCAAAGTATGTATACAGTATAAAATTGTACTAAAATCATAAATGGAACCTAATGTTCCAGTTCTTGAGTCATTGAGTGTTGAATGGCGGAACTTAACAGCGCCGCGCTTTGTACGTAAATGTAATTTAAAATGTAATTTATAATGCGTATTTAAATAAAAAAAAAACACACACACACACAAATGAAATATATTATTATTTTTAACTATTTTTTATCAAGGTTTTAAAAATGTCGAAGCTACAAACATATATATCATTTTATTTATATTTCTGTGTGCTTATACTGTGATCGTCCTAAAGAACTAAGATTCTTAAGCGATATGCGGACGATAAAACAATTAAGTAGTTCCCAACGCACCGCTCTTTTTTCGACGAATTGTGTGTAAAGTGGCAGAACTCAACGCCGCGCAGAATCTTATTACCAAAGCGATGGAATAAACGAAGTAGCTCACTCTCCCTGGTAGAAATCGAAACCAGAACAATTGAAATACAACACCCCGCAATGACGGCCTCTTATGTATATCATGAGAAGTACATCACAAAATACAATATCTAGACCACAGTAATTTACTTTACAAAAACAATAAACAAGACTGTAAAACAATAAGGCCATCGGAATCGCCAGATGGCGTTGCGTCCGTCCATTAAGGAAACCGATACTTGTCGTCGGAGTCGCTGTTTTTTGTACGGTTCCTCTCAAGTCTCAGATATTAATTTCTGCGGTTAGAGCACTTGTGTTGTTTGCTATTTCAAAGAGCACTGTTGTCTTTGTAATTATAAAATTTCAATTAATGTAGGGTAGATACATTTTTATTTTTTAACTAGCGACTCGCTTGCGGCTTCGCCGGCTTCAAATACATATTTGTTTGTTTACTTACCCAGATTATTTTAGTGTCGTCAATTTAAAGACAATATATTAAAAAACCGAACAAGTGCGAGTCAGACGACCCACGAAGGGTTTCGTACCATTATACATATATAAAAAGTCACGTATGTTATATAAGAGATAAATTATGTATATATTAATTTTATATATTTTATTCTTTTACTTTTTATTGTTTCATATACATTATCAGTAAAAATTAAACTATAAAAGAAAAAAAACTGTGGTAGTTCATCAGATCCAGCCTGGTGACACACGAACGGATAGACAGTTGTATCAGCTGTATATTTTTTAATTTACAGTTAGGACAAATAGTTAGGTATGCATTTGAACTCGGAGGATTTCCTAGGTTCCGATTTAGAAATTATTAACAATTGACATCAGGAGTAATAAATATACTTATTACAATTAGTTGAAGCCGTCGAGGAGCAGGGGTACAAATTACTTGTACCCACGGTTGAGGGTTTGATTCGCACTAAAGAGAATGAATTATTCTTTATTAATATTTTCATTACTTCGCTCTGGCACCAAGGCAAAGAGCCCGGCGATAAGTTCCAAGGAACAAAGTGTCTTAACACTAATTTGCCACAGCCTACCCTGTGTGCGGGATAAAGCGTGAAGCTGAAAAAAAAGTGAACACTAACATAAAATCCATACCTACTTAACCTATTAAACACACTACCAACATTATTTCGGCACAGTCAAATTAAAACCTAGCGGCAACAGACGAAACTCCTAAATTATAACCCCGTACTGAATTACAGGATATTATTCCCATTGTAAATGATACGTGAAACCATCTAGTATTGTGCTTTGCAAAGTTTCAGTAAACAAAGTCCTTAAGTTCACGCGCCTGGCTGTGATGAGAGCGAAGTGCCAGAAACGGGGTTAATGCCGTGATGGTACATAAAGTAAGTATTACGTGTGATATTGTGTATAGTTTTAATTATATAATTATTAAATTAGGCCACCGCAGCGCAGTGGAACAGTGTCTGACTGTGAACGCGATGATTGTCGGTTTGATACTCACTTGGGGGAATTTATCGTATTGAGAGCAGTCGCGGCGCAGAGGCACAAGTATGCCACTGTGAACGCGACGGATTTGGGTTCGATTCCAACTCAAGGAAATAAAATATTTAATATTTTCAATTCCTCGCTTTGGTAACGGGGGACAGCGCGGCTCTGAGTTCCACTATTTTACAAAGCCTCCAAAGGTCAGCGGAAGAGTTTTAATGGAACGAAGTGTCGTAACACTAGATTCCGTCTACCTGCCTGCTTTGTGCGGTATATAGCGTGAAGCTAAAAACAAAATATTAACAGAGATCAGCGTTGAGTTCCATTTGCCCATACTAAATATAGAGAGCGAAGTGTCAAGAACTAAGTTCAAGATAAAAAAATGAAATTTATATATATATGTAGGTATTGTAAACATATAGTTTTGTCGACGAGATCTAAGCTTACATTTTGAAAGCCCAGACGAGTGTAATACAACTTAGATTTAAAGTTTGTTGGTGTTTAAATTTAGATTACAGGGTTTTTAATTGTTTGATTCGGAGAAGTTTAAGTTTGATGTTTTTATTCTGACTAGTTTTATTGAATCGTAGGTAATAATGAGGGCTTTGTTATTTAATTAATAATCTTTATATTTTTTATCAAAATATTCCCCTAATTTTCAAAATATAGCGTTTAGAGTGACGGAACTCAACGCCGCGTTACATTTAACGTGTTGTGCATTGAATATGATATTACGCATATAATTATATAGAACGTTAAAACCTGCTCATAGAATGTTACTTATGGTCTATTGTAATTTATATTAACGTTTCATATTCTTCTCATCATTGGATTGTTCATATTGAGTTTTGTCAGTGTTTAACCACGTTGGCTGCGTTACCGTTGCTCTTTTCAAGCCGTCATACGAGCAGGTAAACGGACATTTGGTGCTGGAGAGCAAGTGCGCCATGGTTTGGGCATTGGTGCTTCAGTCACGTGTTGTTTGATCTCTCAGAACGTATCTCCATTTTGCAAAGTTCTTTATATCAGCCAACTTGGCTACGTTAGTAATTTCCAAGTTGGCCTCGGTAAATTGTGGCCTGGGAGTAAGAACTCTACATTCATTCTAAATTTACGTAAAAATATACATGTGCATGTTTTTTTTTTCATTTTAACCCTACTCTGCGGACATATGGCGAAAACATCGCTGTCAGTTGTTGTGAATAAATGAAATAAAAAAAGTAATTTGAAATATCACTTTTTTAGTCTTTTCTTAAGTAAGTTTTTTATCATTTATATTATTTAGTTTTTTATTAATTAGATCTAGATATGTAGTATATACATTTTAATTGTTCTCTAAGCAGTAATTTAAAAGAAGAAACATTATAACTAACCTTTAAATATCCACTAAATAACATCATGGTCTTATTTATATACGAAAATTAAAAATTTAAAAACTACAAGCAACACCATAGCACATAGCTAGTATAATACACACACATATACTCATTTACTGTATTTTGTTGGTACTAGTGTAGATCCAACGTAATATGGTCAGTCAGTCTGATTGGAGATCAAAAGTTAGTGTTCCGACAAATCTCATATGTCATCTTTATTGCGTCTCTGTCTTGTATCTAAATAAGGTTTCTAAGTACATCTTTAAATAGAAACGTTTGTAATTTAGTTTAGTAAATCTTTGCTTTATTAGAAACGATACTCGTTTAAGTTCTTTAGTGGTGCTAAGGAGAGTAATATAAATGATTTTAGTCAAATTGTGAATACTATTAGTTTATATTATTATATTTTAAATATTAATGTTCAATGTTTATTTATTACAAATTATTACTTCTTGTTCGCTTTATTTGATGAAATAAGAGAATTAACCATTACTGATTAATATCTGAACATGCATACATATGTTTAAATATAATTATTTAACATTAAATTAATCACGATTCACGCCGTATCCCGCACACAGCAGGGTAGGCAGAGCGAATCTAGTGTTAAGACACTGTTTCCCATTTTCCGCCGAATTCTGGAGGCATTGCATGTTGAGTGGTGGAACTCAACGTCGCATTTGCCTCGACACCAGAGCGAAGAAATTAAATTGAAATTTAAATAAATGAAATATTTATCCTTCCTCAAGTGGGAATCAAACCCACAACACGTCGCGTTTAGAGGGGATTTAAATTAATTAATAAATAACTTTAAAGACATTACTTAATAAATTAAAAAATAGTTTTATTATATGTATTACTTATTTTGTGTGATAAAAATACTTTCAAAATTAAAGGAGAATTTAATTAGTTGGTTGCTAATTACAACAGTATAATTAATAATTAATTATTTGTTAATTGTGAATATTCGACTATTCCGGTCACGACATGAGTGGAAATCAAACCCGCGACCGTAGCGTTTACAACTATTTGGCTGTAATTGTGCCATGATAGAAAATCTAAATATATTCAAATCCTTTTTTTTTTTTTTTATTAGCTTCACGCTGTATCCCGCACACAGCAGGGTAGGCAGAGGGAACCTAGTGTTAAGACACTCCGTTCCCCACTTTCTGCCGAATTCTGGAGGCATTGCGTGTTGAGTGGCAGAACTCAACGCCGCGCTTAACCTCTATACCACAGCGAAGAAAAGGGAAATATAAATTTAAGTAAATATTTCATCTCCTCGAGTGGGGATCGAACCCACAACCAGTCGGTTTTGCAGTCACACCTCGTGCCGCTGCGCCACGACCGGCCTCCTCCTGTCCAAAATCCTTTCTATAAAATGGAGAATACAGTCTTACCACTCAGCTCACACTATCCCACAAAGTGAAAGTGAGATATCTAAACTTTTTTATACTGAAAATATATTTTTTAAGTATTTAGTAAAGTATATTATAAATTAATAATATAATTAAAATTAAGGTACGCTATGTAAACAGTAAAAGGATAGACGTGTCGCTTTTTTCCCTACAAAATGCTGTTAGGAGCCTCCTGCCATCATTTGTTAGCGTTGACAGGCTGTAACATGGCGGCGAATTTATCATACATCGGGGAAATTAGAATTAGAACTTTTATATAATATATACTTAGAGTCGAGTTCGTTGAATGTTAGATAATATTAAAATATATTAATATTTAATATGTTTTATATAAAAGAGACTTTTGTGAATTATTTTCGTATACTCGCTTTGGTAACAAGGCAAAGCGCGGCGGTGAGTTCGGTCACTGCAATGCCTTGAGAATTGAGACCTAAAAACCTAAAGACCTAAAATTTAAAATAACAAATAAAAGAAACAATTGAGTAATTTTTAAGATATTTATTTAATTAACATTAGAATAATATTTAGTTGTATAACATGCATTCTTTCTATATTATATTTATTCTAACTTTGGATTGCTTTTGTTTTATCACAATCGCAAACATCATAGCTGTGTAATATAAACTATATATGCGGAATGTTTATTTGTTATGAAAACAACCACAACAATGTCAATATTATTATGAATTTACAAACAAGCATCTACATATGAAAATTTGTTTGTTATTTCAAAGAATTGCCGTCCTGTGATTGACAAAGTTATTATTCCTGTCTTTAAAGATTTAAACCAAAATCAGCTTCACGCTGTACCCCGCACACAGCAGGGTAGGCAGAGGGAACCTAGTGTTAAGACTCTCCGTTCCCCACTATCTGCCGAATTCTGGAGGCATTGCGTGTTGAGTGGCAGAACTCAACGCCGCGCTTTGCCTCGACATCAGAGCGAAGAAATGGAAATATAAATTTAAGTAAATATTTCATCTCCACGAGTGAGGATCGAACCCACAACCAGTCGATTTACAGTCACACTTTGTGCCGCTGCGCCACGACTGGCCTCCTTTAAAGATTAATTCAAATATTTATATTAGAAAATCATATAATTTCCACAATTTCGATTCAGTCAACAGATGATGTTAACTTTTAAGATATTAATAAATTAAAAATATTTTTTAATTACTACTTTGTGTCAGAAAAGTTACGAAAAGGTACGAGTTATAAAATTTGTAACGTTCTCGTCTACTGTTGGATAAAGTTATCATTTTTGTTTATAAAGATCATTTAAATAGAAAATTCTTGATTTTGATTATACAGTACCCCAGCAAATAACGCTGAATCATAAAGAAAAACCATTTAAAATTACAACAACCAACAACCCTTCATATAAATGCCATATATCCGTCTGGTATTTGAAGCTGTCGTAAACGTTATTGTAGTAATTCCTCCTTAGAATATATTGTAGTCCGTCATATGAGATAAATTGTAGTGTTCATGACTTCAGAACTTAGATATTATATATAGTTTTTAATAATCAAAAATCAGCTTCACATTGTATCCTGCATACAGCAGAGTAGGTTATTATTTCTTAATTGTCTGGCGTTGAGTTCCGCTATTCAAAACGCAATGTCTGGAAAAAATTGGCGGAAAGTGAGGGAAGAGTGTCTTAACACTAGGTTCCCACTGCCTAGTGCTTACCCTGCTGTCTGCGGGATACAGTGTGAAGCTGATTATTAAACTTTCATAAATATTTTTTTAATATTACAGCATATAAAATGTCTAAGAAACATACTATTGTTTTAAGTATCAATTTTCTGACAAGCAAGTCGAAAAAGTGATCCATGAACAAAAATATTTTAAAATATTATTTATATAATAATATATTACAACTAATGTCATGAGGAGGATGGGTTGTAGGTTCGATTACTGCTCTCTGGTAACAAGACAAGACGCGGTGTTGAGTTGAGTGCCAAACTCAACACATAAGGTTCTTCGTGTATCTTAATATTAGATCCTTTCTGCCTATCCTGCTATATACGGGATAGCGCGTGAAGCTATAAAAAAATTGCTCCAAGCGAAAGCAAATATATAATTAATCAATAGTTTATATTAAAATAATAAATAAATGTATATGTATAGCTATTGTTACAATGTATGTATGTAGAAATAATTTACTAATGTTACTCTTTTATTTGCAGTGAATCAAAACGTTTGGTTTCAATAAAATCCCTTTCTTAGAACTTCATTTGCGAGGGTTGAAAGGTAAATTTGCTTGAACTTTTTTCTTTGTCCCATTAATATATTTTTTTAGTTGTTTTTTTTTTGTATTGTAATAAAAACTGGGCATTTGAATACGAAATTCTTGTTTATTTGACGCCATTAGGGTTAATATAGTTAATGATACTAACTGATATTTAATATACCTCTGATATTAAATATCAGTTACTATCTTAAGGGTTAGTATGTATTTACTATAGTTATCAAATTTTTGCTGCCTATCAACTATTGCCAGGCTAAGGAAAAAAATCAGAATTAAATATTTTCCCGTCTGGGATTTCATTTGCTACGTTGTACGTTACGTTGATATTAAATAATGTTGAGAATAAATAACTAATAAATGTAAATAAAACAGTTTAAGTATTGCTTAAACCCATGACTCTTGTTATATAAAATATATCATTTCATTCTCAATCTGCCTCTAACATCCAAATATTCTTAGATCTTACGTTCTGTTTTTACAGAACAAAAAAAACACTTGCCAACACGGAGAAGTCATAATTTACAGTACATTGAAGCCATTTATTTCCCTAATCCCGCATAAAATAAGTAAATATCGATACTCATGTAGACAAAACTCGGTTAATAAGTGGCTATAAAACATTGTATAGCACGGTCGACGAGTCGTGGCCGCCCTGAATTTTGGTTCTCTGATTTTTTTCACATTGTTCTAAAAGCAAAAAGCTTCTAAAATAAAATCTGCGCAGCCATGTGCTGTTATCTTCAGGGCGGCCACGACTCGTCTACCGTACTGTAAACAAGTGGGGGATGTTAAAGGGTAGAGTTGAAGAAAAATAATGTAATAAACTCGTAGCTCGATCGGCTTGCGTCAGTTGTGTCGAACGGCCAGAGTAATGGCCGCACTGGCCGGCGATGTGGAACATTAAATTTGTTACTTAGAATGGATGTGGTATTTTCCGATAATTTATAATAAATTATTACTTCGAACGTTGTGTTCATTGTGGAGTATTGCGATAGTGTCTATTGATTGTAAACCCTGTGGTTGTAGGTTCGCTCCCTCGGGGGAATAAATTATTTTCTTTTCCTGGCTCTGCTTACTGCTTACTAAACAATCTCTCGAAAATTTGAAACCAAAATAGGGAAAGTATGGGTCCCTCTGTACAAACTGCTATATGCCCCCGCATACAGTGTGAAGTTAAAAAGAAAATATTTCATTAATTTGAATAACATTTTTCTAATTTTAAATTTAATTATTTCACTAAACCCATGCCATATCCAAACTGGTTGCAACATATTTCAAAGCTAACCTAAACAGCAACCAGACCAAACCCACCGAAGCGACCGCCATCCACGTCAGACATTCGTCCTATCCACAATATTTACTCACCGACTTTTCTAAACAAAGGATTCCTATAAAGCCTTTAATAAAGAAGCCAGACAACAGAAAATATTTCTAATAAATTTTTCCCCATACAATATTCCTCTATAGAGCTCGGAGATCGGGCAATGTTATTGCAAAGTAAAGATGCAGTACTAAATAAAAGAGGCCGTTGTGGCGTAGTTGAACTGTAAGCACGACGGTTGTGAGTTCCATTCTCACTTGGAGAATGCTTCACGCAATATCCCGGCTAAGAGGAAACTTGGGGATCTATTGTTAAGACACTCCGTTAGTTGCTTCGTAATGCCTCAAGATTTCGGTGAAAGTTTTGTTTTCATTTCATTGCTCATGTAGACGAAGCACAGTGTTGAGTTTCATCACTAAACATACTCGAAAATGTCTCAAAAATTTGGTAGAAAGTGAGGAACAGGTTGTTTTTACGTCTACCGTACTAGGTTCCAACTTTATAGGAAAAGAAGTGAAGTTGCGGTAAATAATAAAATATCTAGAAGTTTTTCTACTGTATTGTAGGGGATTGCACAATTATTAATATTATTTAAAAACATGTGTAAAAACGCAATATAAGTATACTAAATTAAATCGCGAATTTTTGCAATCACTTTTAGCAATTCTTTTGTAATATACCTAATATTTAATTTAATACATAGTAAAATGAGTTGAATATTGTCTCGTTTTATTAACATCATCGAGGCAATGCTCGCAAAATAAAAAAACTAGTTATATTTCCTATCCAAATTTCAGAGTTCAAATTTAACTAGTGGTTATTTCCATAGTTGTCAATTGTTGTATGTGACAGTCGGCCATTTGCAATTCAAATAGGCATACGGCATCAGACGATATGAAATAACAGTAAATGTTAACGACGACGACGTTTAAAAACAATAAAATTAGTTAGTGTTGGAATATTTTAACAATTTTTATATTGCCAATGTTTCTATTTTCAGGATACTCCCAAATAAAATCCTGCACACAGAATGGTAGGCAGAGGGAACCTAGTGTTAAGACGCTTCGTTCTCCATTTTCTCGCCATATTTTAGACGCATTGCGTGTTGAGTGGCGGAACTCAACGCCGAGCTTGGCATTGTTATTTTAATAACAAGGAAATAAAAATATTATTTTTTTTTAATTTTCAAATCTAATTTCCGAGTGAGAATCGAATCCACAATGGTCGCGATTACACTCAAATGCATATGCCCCTATACCAGTTGTTTTTATTCTATATAAAAAAAAAGAATAACATTGAAATCAATCTCAAATTAAATAAAATCGATATAATTTCAGAATCCTTGAGAACTAACTTTGATTTCTTTTCAATAAACTTCGTTCAGGGCTATCGCTCGTCCTAAATAAACTCCCAACTCAATAAAATGGGCATATTATGGTTAGTTCATTAGTTCCTCAAGTTTTGTGATGCCATATTTCTCAATGTAACGAAAAGGTTATATACTTTTAATACAAAGTATAGTGGAAATTTTGTTTTAAAATTTCAGGAGTTTCAATTTCGTATCAGTAGTCCGGTCACAATAAATAATTCACGAAATATCGAAAAATCCTGATTATTTTGTGGTTATCAATGCTATGCTAGCTAAAAAATATATTTAAGGTCCAAGGCAAACATTCAGTTAAAATTATAGTATCTAATAGTAATCAAAAGTGATTTGATTTTTCTTCACTTAAGCTTTGTATAATTTTCTACATCATTCTTTTTAAAACACAGTTAACACATATTTAAAGAAAACGTTTATAAAACAAAACAAAACGTGAGTGAATTGTTAACTTTAAATAGCTAATAAACTACTGTTAAATTAGATCGTAAAAGTCCGAATTTTTTATTACGGGAATCCACTTCCATTATCCATGTATTTACATATACAGTTAAGTAAGTACGTGTTACGTACGTTACGTCTATTTATTCAGAAATTGTTGGTATTCGTTGTATGAGAAACGGCTCAGATATTTTTAAATAATATTGATGGCATGTTAAAGTTAATTAATTTATTCTTTTAAAATAATAAAATTCTTATAAAGAAATACATAGTCTATAAAAAAGTATTACGAACAATTTGAAGAAGAATGTAAATTTCTTTAATATACTGTTAAAAGTTTCATAGCAATGGAAAAAGCTGCGATGGCTATACTATTAAAACCATTATAATAGGAAACAAGTGAATAAAATTGTGACGTTTCTAAAGCTTTAAAAGATTTTAAGTTGCAATTTACTTTTATATATATATTTTATTTGTTAGCAGAAATATAGGTTACAGAAGTGACAGTTTTAAAAATATTTTTTTTATATGGAAAAACATACATATATATATAAAAAACAAAATAAACTGTTGAAGATTTTGTAGTAAATTTTTTTTTGATTGTATTGACGTTGTGTGTTGAGTGGCAGAACCCAACGCCGAGCTCTGTCTAACCGAACCTGGAAATGAAAATAATGTTGGTTATAATTTTTGATTTAGTTTGTTTGTGGCTAGTCATGGCGTAGCATGTGACTGTAACAGAGATAGATTGTGGGTTCGATTCCTACTCAACACGTAATGCCTCCAGAATTCGGCGGAAAGTGGGAGTGTCTTGACACTAGTTCCCTCTGCCAACCCTCCTCTGTGCGGGATATAGCGTGAATTTGATTGTTTTTTTGTGAGGTACTAAAGATTCGCGTCTTCATAAACAGTTGTGAGGTTAAATGGCGAAATTCTAACATATTTTAGTTTACTTTGATTTTCATATTTTGTTTACAGTCCATTATAGTACAACGCTTCGGAATTCAGCGCCGAATATTAACAGTATTTTATAATTTTGTTTTATACTTAATTCCGCATGTAGCAGAGTAGGTAAAGAGAACCATGGTCAAAAAATCTCTTTTCAGCTTCCAGCTCGAGTTTTTGACAAAAAAAAACCGGTCAACTGCGAGTCGAACTTGTCCACAGCCCTCTGGGGGGAGTTCGAACAACTTCCATATATATCAGAAGTATAGACCAACGTGAAGAACATCTAATAAAAGTTGACAAAATGATGTTTGTATACACTCACATTGTACTAAAATAGCTACATTTATAAGTTTATAATGTTTTTTTTCTATACCTATAAATTAAAAATTTTTGGAGCTTTTCCTCTATTTAAAAAATTGAATCAATCAAATCAGCTGCACGATGTATTCCGCACACAACAGGGTAGGCAGAGGGAACCTAGTGTTGAGACACTCCGTTCCCCATTTTCCGCTGCATTAATATTTTATTTCCTCGAGTGGGGATCGAACCCACAACCAGTCGAATTTACAGTCACACTTTATGCCCCTGCGCCACGACTGGCCTCAGTCAGGCTTCCTCTATTTATATTGTAAATTCTAATTTAACTATGAGTGAATTCGAATTGCAACCAACGAGTTATATGTTTAGTATAGATACCCAAAACCATTCACAAAATTATGTCGTATATCAAAAACAAGATGCCTGACGATGATGTAACAACCATAAAATATTTGATAAAAATAACAAAACCTACATTTTCTAAGGCCCTTTTAAACTTCCTTTCATTGTTAAATGATAGTAGTTAAATATATTACATGAACTAAACGGGTTAAGTGCTCAGTTTAGTGGCCGTAAAGCTGTTGATAACGATTGACGGTGTTGAGCTAATACGTTAACAGTTATATGTGGACAGGAGCAAATTGCTGGGAGCGGAAATTTACTAGCATCTATGTATTGGAGTTTAAATTTGTGTAAAAAAAAAATCAGCTTCACGCTGTATCCTGCACACAGCAGGGTAGGCAGAGGGAACCTAGTGTAAGACACTCCGTTCCTAGCTTTCTGCCGAATTCTGGAAGCATTGCGTGTTAAGTGGCAGAACTCAACGCCGCGCTTTGCCCCGACCCCGATACTAGAGCGAAGAAATGTGAAGTCTGAACTAATGTTTTTACCCCAACTGCATTACTAGCCGATGGCGTAAAAGCAGAAGGTTTTAATTTTTAAATCTTTTTAATATACGTAAGTCTTAGGTACAGATTTATAAATATTTTATTAGATGTTTAATTATAAAACAAATAATTTATAATCCCCCGATTGGGAAATAGACTTATAACCACCCCACTTATAGACAAACACTTTCCCACTGCGCCACTAAGTGTTCTATAAACATTACAATACATTTAATACCACGAATAGACTAGAAATAGGCCAAATAAACGTAAAAATCTAGAAAATATGTTTACATTTATATGACTAAGTATCGTATTACAGTCAAATATGTTCAGAAAACAGTATCATAGAGACATTACGCACGTATCAAGACGAAACAGAACGGCGTAGTTGTTAACAAATCGTTCCCTGCCATTAAGTCATGTATTGAATTATTCATAGCTGCTTCGATAAACGCAAATATTTTGTTATTTAGGCCCTCTTTACACTAGTTGTTGGTATGCCTAAGAAAAATAGCTTCACGCTGCATTACGCTGATAGCAGGGTAAGCAGAGGGAAGCTAGAGTTAAAACACTCTTTTCGAGTAGTATGTCATGTGAATATATTTACAATTATTTAAATCAGGGGCCAGATGTAGCGCAAGTGCACGACTGTTAATGCGACAGGTTTGGGGTATGATTCGGGTTCTTTCTGTCTACTCCTTCTCTATTATGTGTGAAATATATAGCTTAAAAAAATATCCATTTCCATTGCTAGTGTTTCGCCCAATTTTCAAAGTATTGTGCGTTGGAAACCAAGTAAGAATTGGCGGAACCCAGCGCTCATCTTTGGTGATGATTTAGTATATCTAGATTTTCCAAAAAAAATAAATAAAATAATTTAAGAATACAGACCCCAGTGACTAGTGACCCTAAATTGCCCTGTACCTCTCTCTTAATTAACAATTTGAAAAAAAACACGAAAAATTAATATCCTGTTTGAAATAATCATAGCGGCAAGCCACGAGGGCAGTTGAGGCGCAGGAGCACAAAGTGTGACTCGCCACGCGACATGTTGTGGATTCGATTTCCACTCGAGAAAATAAAATATTTTATATATTTATTCATTACTACACTCTGGTGCCAAGGCAAAGCACAGCGTTGAGTACCGCTATTCAACACGCAATACCTCCAGAATTCGGCGGAAATTGGACAACGGAATGTCTTAACACTAAGTTCCCTCTGCCTACACTGCTGTGTGCAGAATACAAAAAAAACCAGCGCCCATCCTTGCTTTACTGGAATCGGCCTTACGCAAAACCGTATTCCGTAAACAGATGATGTCTAGTTCGATAGCTGATAGGCCACTGGCCGCCCCCGTTTTATTGAAATCGGAATTCCTTTATAGTTCCTTTGGATTCTCCTCGGGACTAACTTGGTGAATGTAATCGATAAAGCTAAAGTTAGCTCAATGTTCTCTTACTGATAAGAACGATCGTTTTCTATTGTGTGTGTGGGTTTTGTATGTATTGTATATACTTGCGTTTGTAGGATCTTAACTTTATACATTTATTCTTTAAGTTCTTAAATGTGGAAAAACGGTTATTTTATGTGAGTTGTAATTTTGAGAAATGTATGATATCCAACAGGCGCGGGTTCAAGTGCCACTACGTTAATATAAAAATATTACAAAAGTATGTTTTCTAAAATGTTTTTCTTTCCTTTGTACGGAATGACACTCTAAAAATCTTTAAATTGTTAGTAATTTGACCAATTCCCGTGAAGGATCCTTTCGGAATGATTTGGTCCTAAAGTACCATTGCCCTACTGAGGAATCTAAGGTATCTTTGTGGTATATGTATATCAAAATGTTACAGTTTATATGTAATATATAATGTAATTTACTAACTAATTTGTAGGATATGACAATGTAGAGAATGTATGGACAATATCCTGACCCTTGTATATGTTAAATTTATCAAAAAAATCCGATATGAAATTTGAGTGGATATTATTTAAATAATATCTAAAGATCCTTAGCTTTTCAATGATGTAAGGCAACCTAGGATCTATGCACAAACTACGAAAAGCGATAACAAAATGAAAAGTTCTAAAAATAGGTTACTTATGAAAAATAAAATTTACTATTTAAAATTATTTTAATGTACGATATTCCTATAAACTTTTGGTTTTTTTTGCGCACCTCATATAAAATTTTCTTGATAAGCTCAATCTTCAAAATAACTTAACGCAATCTTGAGATAAATAGTCTTGACACACGGACAGACGGACAACATTTTAGTTTAGTTTTGTTTTATCTTTTGAGATATGGAATTCTAAAAAAGACGTAAATATCGATCCCGCTATCTATTTTTCAGTATTTTAGTTTAAGCCAAACAGCCGCCATTTAAACATTTTTAAGAATTATATGACAAATGTGTGTAATTTCGCAATAATCATTATTTTTGAACACTTCACTTTACAAGAAATATTTTTATGGGCACTTTATCAAATTTATGCCCAATGATTATTAGTGGACCTGCTCTTCTTATCATATATTAAATTAAACTGATTCGAAGAATATATACTCACATATATTTTGAAATATTTTATTTATTAGTTAATCGTGTCCATAAATACATAAAGGTGTTTTTTTAAGAATATGTTCTGTACATATTAATGTCGATATACCTATATCGACATTAATACTAAACTATTAATATCTGCAAAATAGTCAGAATGTAAAAAACAGAGCGTCTTGACACTAAATTCTATATGCTTAATGCATAATGCGAAGATGTACAACATTAAAGAAACAAAAATGGAAATCAAGGAAGCATTTTGTTATAGTTGAGTTATAGGTGAAAAGCGGAGTATGAATTATTTTGACACTAGGTTTACTCAGTCTATCTCTATAAGGAATAAGCTGAACAAAATATAAAAATAGCCAGATTGAAAAAATAATAAATCTTATGGATTAATAAAAAGTTATAAAAGGCAAGTTAAAATATAGAAAACAAAGATAATTGCCATTAAAAATTAATAAAATGTAGGATCCGCCAAACTACCACATTTTTCGGATGTAATTAATTATTAAGCTTTTTTGTTAATTAAGTACTTTTAGTCTAAGAATTAAATAAAATAATATTCGGCACTAATATTTGTGTAGCTTATACAAATGTCTACCATTTCACCATATATATACATATAAACCCTAAGGGTTCAAGGTCCGAGGAGATCAGATGTCATCCATCATCCAGACAGACGGCTAAAAGGTTGTTATCAAAGGAAAGCGATACGATACGGGCGATCTTATAGAAATATCTAAAACTCTTTAATGTTTCCCAATGATTCATCTCGCGGGAAGATGATAGAGCGGTAACATGTATATTTTTATTTTTTAGCTGTTTCCCGTTTATTCATTTACTGAAGACACTTCCGTTGCCTACTTTTGCCGAATTCTGGATGCGTTACATGTTGAATATCGGAACTTAACGCTGCAATTTGCTTCGTTACCGGAGCGAGGAGATGAAAACATTATACATTTCATTTCCTCGAGTGGGAATCGAACTCACAACCTGTCGTGTTTACAGTCGCACGCTTCTCTTCTAAATATTTATATTTCTTACATATTTCTTATATATATGTACATCGGTTGTCGTTATTGATTGTAGGTTCAATTCACACTGAAAATCGGAAAAGTGAGTGTAATTTTTATTAATAATTCTAAATATACTAATAATAATAATCAAATATAATTTTAATTATTAATATTATTACAATTTTTTTTGGAATATAAATAAATATTTTGACACTTTATCTGATCACTATTTGATCTAGGTTCCCTGTGCCTACTGCTTTGTACGGGATACAGCATGAAGCTGATTAATAATTCATTTCCGATACTGTGTATCTGACAGACAAAGAACATGTAATGTAATATTTTTTTTTAAATCAACTATAATGAAAAACGAATAATGGAGTAAGGTACAAGCATGCGACTGTAAGCACGACAGGTTGTGAGTTCGATTCCCACTCGGATTCCCACTCGAGGAAATGAAATATCTAATATTATTACTTCCTCGCTCCGGTAACAAGGCAAAGCGCGGCGTTGAGTTTCATAACTCAACACACAATGCTTCTAGAATTCGACTGAAAGTGTGGAACGGAAGTGTCTTAATGGGAACGGAATGTCTTAACACTAGGTTCTTAGGTTCTTTACAGCTTGGAGCTAAAAAAACAAATAACTTACTAACCAACTAAATTTCAGCAACGAATTCATATTTACAATATGGCACGTTCTTTAAATCCCACCTATCACTACTAGGTACTATTTATTGTAGGGCGAAGCGAAGTATTTACAACATTAAATTTATATTTGGTCCAGTGTCTTTGTAGCTAATCCGTTTAATCTTGACGTTTACGAGGGGATTTTATAGCAAGAAAATGAGATTTGCCATACACCAGTTTATATGTCTGTCGAATGTTTACGCAACTGTATACTGTTTCTGAAGTTATAATTGTTTATTTAGTTCGTCTACTCGGATTATTTATAGGAATTTAGGTTATACTTGCATTCATTAAGATTATGTTTCGCTATGTTCCCAGGTTCCCTGTGCCTACTCTGTTATGTAAGGGATGCAGAGTGAAGTTAAAAATAAATGAAGGTTAACATTCTGTCAAATTATAGAAAAACATATTTCTATTGTATTTTTATTGAGTGTATGTTAAGTATTTTTATTTTGCTAGAATGTTAACCAAAACAGGTTCACGTTGGATTGGGTGCCGTTCATAAGGTGATTAGAAAGAATCGAGTATCACAATTCTTCGTATGAAAGTACCAAATAAAATAAATATTTAGCGGTCGAAACTTGACTTTAAATTATAGAAAAGGAAAAATATAAATAAAGGTAAATATTTTTAATAAAGAAATATTGGAAAGAAATTCTGGCTAGATAAAGAACAAGGTTCTAACAACATGTCGCTTGCGTTTCTATTATAATTATGAAAAGCAGAAGGAATGACCCATCTTAAGACCGTTTTAGGTTTTTTTTTGTAAAATGGGGAACGGAAGTGTCTTAACACTAGGTTTTCTGTTATGTTCGGGGTAAAACGTAAAAATAAAAAAAAAAAAATACGTGACTTAATATAGAATATTAAATTGACTGGAAAGAAAAGTATAATAACATAATTTTTCAATTGGAACTAGTAGTTCCTGAGATGAGCGTGTTCAACCAAACAAACTAGGCTCGCTTTATAGTATTAGTATAGAAGTATAGATAGATAATGACCGCATTTCTTTCATACTAACCATTATGCAACGCTATCGATACATTATAAGCTAGAAGAAAATAAATCACTCGCGTTCTTTCTTCTGAGCTTTTAATCTTCTGGTAGGATGCGTAAATCAAGCGTGTACTGCGCCCAGTAAATTATGTTTTATTACCAATAACTCATAAACTATGTGGAATTCAAACAGATATTAGGCTACCATGTTAGCTTCAATCAATATTATTATAATAAAAGGTCACCTTTAATATGTAATTTCTATAAGATTTATTGTTTTGTGGTTATAATGTGGGTTAATGGTGGAAATTATCTTTTTCTTTTGTATAAGTTATTATGAAAGTTTTCGTTGGAGGGTTAAAATTACTTATTTTAAAAAATAAGAAGTATAGAAAAATAAAAAAAGACTTAAAATATTTCGAGACATTGTATTCTATATGTAAATAACAAACATCTATATTATATTAAAGTACATTTAATTTAGTCCTTTTCACTGACGCGATCAATTTTTTTAGCTTCACACTACTTTATTTCCTCGAGAAAGAATCGAATCCACAACCCATTGGGATCTTCACCGCATTTTATTTTTGTGTAGCAGAAAATATATACGAAGCGAACGAGGCGGAAGCTTTTAAAAGCTCTTATATTTACAAATATAAATTAGCAATTTTTTTTATTAAGGTTTCTATAATAGCTTCACGCGTTTAGGAGAGGAAACCTAGTGTTAAGCTACTCCGTCCCCACTTTCTCGATTATTGATTTATTGAGAGAGGCAATTCGTTCTCACGAGTGGGAGTCGAATCCAAAATCGTGTTGTTGACAGCCAGCTTTCTCTAATATATATTCAATATATTTTTTTAATTAGTTTGTTTTTCAGCTTCACGCTGTATCGTCGTGTGTTAAGGCACTCCGTTCCACACTTTCTGCCGAATCCTGGAGGCATTGCGTGTTGAGTGGCAGTATTACAGATATTATAGATTAGTAACAGAGCGAAGAAATGTAAATATAAATTTAAGTAAATATTTCATCTCCTCGAATGGGGATCGAACCCACAACCAGTCGGTTTTACAGTCACACTTTGTGCCCCTGCGCCACGACTGGCTTCTTTTTAATTAATACTCTATTTTATTGGTGGAAACCAAATGAAAATCCGTACGGTAGTTACTGAAATTAGTCCAAACAAACAAAAACTCGCTGCGGAGATGACTTTTATGTAATTTATAACATATGACGATTTTTTATGAGTTTCTTACTAGCGGTCGTCATAAGCTTAGAGGGACCAAATACGCTTTGTTTGATAACCTTTTTATATTTTAGCCAATAATTAATAAGGTAAGGTAAATAAAAAATAAATCAGCTAGCGGACTGGCCGGAGAAACTTACCACAACCATAGTTTATTCCCCGAATTAGAGAAAAGAGAGAATATATTACAATTATGAAATACATATATTCTATTTTCTCATTCTCAATCCAATTTTAGAATCTATATTTAGTACATAACTATTTAAGTCAATCACTCCAAAACACTACTGAAATACTATTTTGTAAAATATATGAAACATTTTATTTAAGCCACTTTACCTATTTTTCGACATGCCGCCACTTTGACCAAAAGATTTGTACGGGAAATGGACTAAGTGTCAGTTTGTATTGAAAACTAAAAGGTATTTACACACTGTGAAAGTAGATATATTAAATACTAGCGACCCACCCATGGCTTCTCTTGATTTAACTTATTACTACGTTATTTTTTACATAAATTGAAGCCAAATTATATATTTTTTTACATAAGTTTCGATGTATACAATGCAACTAATATCGTACAGTATTTTTATTTTTAGGTGAAAGTGGAACGAACATCCTTCCTCATATTTTCACAATTATAACACTAGCGACCCGAACGCGGCTTCGTCCGCCTAAAAATAATGTTATGTTATAGCTAAATTATACAAAATCTTTACATAAGTTGTAGCTGCAGCTGTAGTTATGTTATTCTGATGTATAAGCTATAGCACTATAAAGTTCATCTAAATTCGTTCAGTAGTTTTTGCGTGAAAGTAGGACAAACATACATCCTCATAAACTTTCACACTAATAATATTATAGTAGGATACGATTTATTTGTATAGTATACTGTGGCCCTTTGATAGGTGAAGGTCTGTTTGCTTTGGGCTCGGATGTCAGACCGCCCGTTTGATCTTTCATGGATTGTTGTTTTAAATTATGCAACAGTTTAACTTATTATGTTGTGTTTATATTAATTTTGGATTTACTTCACCATTACGAAATATGAAGAAAATTTAAATTCAAAGTCTTTAGCAGTTTGATTTAAAAAAAACGTTAATTTTAACAGATTTCATTATGTTCTCCATTATCCAATGAAATAAATATATTTTGCAAGTATTTAAGATAATTTCATTTTGTTTATTAAGCATTTTCACGCATGGTATTTGGATTAAGACTCAAAAGAGTAGGCGGCAACGGCATTACATTTTTTTTTTGCTTCATATTTTATTCCGCACATAGAAGAGAAGGCGGATTGAACCTGGTAATCTAGTATTGAGACACACCCTTCCCACTAAGACATTTCCATTTACTACTTTCTGCCGTACACCGGAGGCATTGTGTGTTGAGTGGAAGTCAACGCCGCACTTTGTCTCGTTAACAAACCGAAGAATTAAAAAAATATTAAATCTATAATGGGAATTGAACCCGCATGTTTGTGCTTCTACGCCACGACTGGCCTCCAAATAAGAAATTCTACTATAAAGAATTTACCTCTCAACTGGAACATGTAAAACATTCCACACACGCTTCAGTCTAACTTGTGTTATTTGTCATTTCATAAAAAAGAGATACTCTTGCTCGATGTGTTGACTTTATCGTGTAAATATGTTCTACGGAACTACGGTTTATTTTGTTCCTATATGTAGTAGGTTTAATAGTCATTGATGAACATTACTATTTTACAGTTTGGCTGTTACTACTTGCTTTACTTTTTATATATTCATTATATTATATTAATACTTTGAATTTAAAATATTTGTTTGTTTAAACCTGCTAATCTCAGGCACAACTGGTTTAAATTGATTTTTTTGTTGGATTGTCTATTTATCGAAGCAATAGGCTTTATGAGATATTTACATCTCATTTCGATGTAGTTGAGGACTGAAGACGACGTCTGCCATGTATTTACAACCTTTACTTGTTTTCATTTGCAGGGCGGAAAAGCCAGTAGTCCTTACTAGATTTTCCGCCTATATAGGTCAATTGATTAGAATTACAATTAGATATAGAACATTTGCAGCTTCTAATCTTCTTCTTTTCTTCTTCTTCTAATTTTATGCCCGAGATAAAGACATTAGTGGCAAGAATATACAGGGGATATTGTTTAACTAGAACGGTGAAATGTAAATAGTTCATTCCCCAGGTATGGATCAAACCCACAACCATTGCGTTTATATACATATACTCTCTACGAGATGGCGTTAAGATCGTTTTTTATAGAAAAAAAAAAAGTGTACTGAGGCCAGTTGTGGCGCAGAGGCACAAAGTGTACTGCAAAATCGACAGGTTGTGGGTTCGATCCCCACTCGAGGAGATGAAATATTTATTTAAATTTTTATTTTCATTTGTTTGCTCTGGTGTCGAGGCAAAGCGCGCGTTGAGTTCCGCCACTCAACACGCAATGCCTCCAGAATTAAGCGGAAAGTGGGGAACGGAGTGTCTTAATACTAGGTTCCCTCTGCCTAACCTGCTGTGTGTGGGATACGGCGTGAAGCTGACAAAAAAACAAAATATAAATGTCCATATTTATAACACTGTTAATACTTATATTTTATAATGTTAAAAGACGATTTTCAGAATATGATATTACATTAGCAGTATGACGAGAATCACTTGCGATAAGCAAACCGAAATAAACGACTCGATATATTAAATCTTTGCCCATTTGTTTCGACAGATGTGACACTCTTACATTTTGTATGACAACTCTTCAAAATTGTTCTTTGGATTGTCGTAATTAAATAATGCGTTAGATTACCATTGAGTCATTATTAAAGAAATTATTAAACTTTCTTGAACAAAATCAGCAATGGATTTAAAAGGTTAGGTTGAAGAATAGATTTCTAAGAAGTTTGGTGCAAAATGTACATAAAATGTATGATATATCGAGTATTGTCAGCAAAGTTGTCGCTCGGTTTGACTTTACGGTCTATACGCTTATTTTATTTTACGTGAACTGAAATATTTTTTTTTGCATTTTCAGTTTGTGTCAAAACTGTTTTTTTATGTTAACTTGTAAAGTTTACTTAACTTTTATTTATAAAGTTAGGATTATGTATTTAAAGGACTTCCTGAATAATATTTCCTAACAATCTGATAATGATTTATTTTTTATTCCCTCATCACACTTAGAACGTTAAATGATTGAACCATGTTTTAGTATTATAATCTTTTTGATTTTTTTTTCATAGGATGTAATTTGGAATAATGGATTTATAAGAATCAATAATCAGTTTCACGCTATATCCCGCAGTAGTCACACTTTGTGCCCCTGCGCCATGACTGGCCTCATTTATGGATTTATGAAGAAGTATTTATTTAAACTCCTCGTTCTGAATGTTGATAGAGTCTACACAATCAAAATATGATTTGTCTCTAAGTTGTATACATAATTGTTAAGCCCGGTTAACATCGCAAAAAGGAAATGAGCGGGTAGTGCTTAGGCGGAACGGATTCTTTTTAAATAAAGTAGGTTTACGTTTCCACAAACAAATAGTTTTTTATTTTTCTTCACTCTCTAGAACTGAGCGAGTTCATTCAAATCTTTCTGCTTGCGGTCCTTTCCATCCGATTATTTATTGGAGAAAATGCAAGGATTTAGTTTACTCTTACGAGTTCAACGTAGTCCTTAATGGGCCAACTCCTCTCCTGGAGGAAACAGAGCTTTATAGTATTTTAAAAAGCCCAGCTAATAGACTAACAAATTCAAATATCATTTTGTCAAAAACAAATTAATTAAATATCGCAAGGTGTCAACACACTGTAGATCCTCAAAAAAATAGTGAATTACATAAATATGATCGTACTCTACACAGGATTTACATAAATATACTGAAATAAGGTCGCAAGCTGTACAATAGACGCCAAAATTCTATTTCGTGTCTCATGCAAATCTAATCATTACGAAGCCATGCTACGGATGTAGCGAAGATTTGAAAATATGTACGTAGGTAGATGAGTATTTTACTATTTATTTTTGTTATATGTTTGCCTGTTTCTAGGGATAAAAAGAGACATACATCACTTCGATTTTTACTTTTTGTTCAAACGGAGATTTTAAGTAAGTAATCCGTGACGGAACGCTGTATTTTGCTTTAACCACACTATAAAAACGAATATACTAAAGCTTTGAATATAATTTTAATAAATCTTTTTCCAAGTGTGAATTGTCACATAATCGTACAATGAAAATGGAGTGATTTGTGTTTCCTATTCCTATTGTGTTTCGCACTCTACTATAGTGTTTATGTAATATATGAAAATATAAAAAAATTGTAACGAACATATGAATTTTTATCGCAAAGTAGGAGAAAAAAGGTCAGATATGGTTCTCGGGATTCTGTTGTGGCGACAGCGTGAATTAAAAAAAATGGTGTAACATTTGATTTTACTCAACTAGCCAAAAAAACATATTTTTTCCTCAGGGATATTTGAACCCGCTATCATAGCTTTCGGCCAAAATGCCAAGAGAAGAACATCTCAAATCCGTTTCATCATTATGATAGTAGCTTCTTGTGCCTTTGATCTACTTATTTTTCTTTTCTATGGTACACGGACCCTACATAGTCATTGTCACGCTCATTATTTATTGTTTCATGTTAGTCTGATATAAATATATGGTAAAACAGTAGTGAATTACAATTTATGTATTTGTCGAATATATATTATATTATTTATTTATCTATAACCGTTCCACTTAGTGGGAATCGAATCAAAGATCAAGCGCTGTCCCACTGCGCCACGATGGTGTTCAATATAAACTCAATAAAGAGCAACAATTATGTGAATTTTAGCCATAATATTATGTTTTTTTCCCCGTTTCCGTCAGAATTATAAAAATGCCTCCAGAATTTAACAGAGAGTGGGGAACGTGACTGTCTTAGTGGGAACGTAGTGTCTTAACATTAGTAACTCAGATTCCATCTGCCTGCCGGCAGCGAAGTGGAAAAAAATATAATATTAAATTATCAAAAATTACATTACTATTTATATATATATTACACTTAATGCATAATCAATATACATCACAAGATGCATTTCTAAGAAGAGCATGTGCCGATGTGGCAACAGCAGAGCTTTGTCCTAGGCGTGTATATACTGACATGTTTAATATATTCTATGCAATTTTTTGAGGTGGGGCTAAATCCGTGATATATTGTGGGTTCGATTCCTATTCAAGAGAATTAATTCTTTTTATTTCCTCGCTCGCTGGCGTCTGGCGTTGAAAGGAATGAAGAAAGGACGGAATGCAAGACAAGCGTAAGTGGTAAGATTTAAATGAAGTGGTAAAAGGGTAACGGTGTCTTAACCACATTGATAAGAGTCTACAGGTTTTTTGAGATTTAACAATTTAATAAAAAATGCATTCCTAAACCAAATATAATATAGAATTGGAGACACTATTCAAATATATTCATATGTTTTAGAGGTGTAAAATGAACTCAGCGAAAGAGATTAATGTCTTTCACGACACTGTACTTAAACTTACCCGGGACTCTATTTACATTTTTTCAGGAAGGATTTATGCATCATTAAAAATGTTTTCTTTATCAAGAACCTTTGTTACAGTATACTTTTAGTATTATCTATAGTCTATATGTATATTATTATATATTTAAAAAATAAGACATTTAAAAATTATATTTTAATTTTGAATATTTTCGCAAGAAAACTATCACAAAACAATATAGGTAAGTAAAGACACCAAAGGATCGATTTGAATGAAACGTTTTTTGTGGCATATACATACATATATAGCTTAACTGTTTTTAAAAATTGGATCTAAATATTTGATTTAGATTCACAGAAGTCCAACTAAAAAAAATATCGAATATGATAGGCATTTTCCATTGACATTTAAAAATCAAAATCAAGATCTGATGGATAACCGTAATATAATGTAGCTCAACCTACACTGTAAGAAATAATGTACTAATCTCGCCTTAACTTCAATTTTCTTTTGGCATTTCTCAATGACACACAGAAATAGAGAAAGAAAGAAAAGATAGTTTTAAGTTCACGAAATAATAAATTAAATGATATAATTTAATTATCACTTTATCATAGTGTTGTTGGACTTTAAAAAGTGGAGAAAGAAGTATTACGACACAAGTTCGCCTTATTTAATAGAAACGTAAATTTTGACAGATGAAGATAATATATATGCATCTTAAATATTAGACGCTGTGTACGTAACATTACTAAATATTAGTAAATACATTCATCAAAAGGAGCTTCTTAGAAATATAGCACTCCATCATTCAATGCAACGCTAATGTTTTGCTTTTCTAGAAATCGTACACTAAAATAAATCAATACTAATATTGTATAGCTGAAGAAATAAAGCTGTTTGGTTGAACGAGTTGATCTCTAGAACTATATGTTCAAATTAAAAATATAGTTTAGTGTTGTTAAATAAAAAAAATGATATTTTTCTTTTAAATAAATCGATTTTATTTTCTTCATTTATCTTGAGGAATATGCAATATAGTATATTGATAAAATAGTAAGTTTGCTCCTTCGATTCGGCTTTATGTTAATTAGATTTGAGGCCGGTCGTGGCGCAGCGGCACGAAGTGTGACTGCAAAACCGACTGGTTGTGGGTTCGATCCCCACTCGAGGAGATGAAATATTTACTTAAATTTATATTTCCATTTCTTCGCTCTGGTGTCGAGGTTAAGCGCGGCGTTGAATTCTGCCACTCAATACGCAATGCCTCCAGAATTCGGCAGAAAGTGGGGAACGGAGTGTCTTAACACTAGGTTCCCTCTGCCTACCCTGCTGTGTGCGGGATACAGCGTCAAGCTAATTTATTTTATTTTTAGATGAGGCAATTTTTTTTCTTTTATATACCTAATCATAAAATTGTTTCCTCAGTAACTCTAACTATTAACCAATATTTATACTTTAAAAATGGTTCTATTTTAGAACCAGGTAAGTAAGTATTTACATTAAATATATATATTTAGAATTGATCAAAAATGTTTTTACCAATTTAAAAGTGTTATTCCACACTTAAACAAAATAGTTTTACGCTGTATCCCGCTTGTAACAGAGTAGGTAGACGGAGTCTAGTGTTAAGACACCCCGCTTCCTACTTTTCGCCGATTTGGCATTGCGTGTTTAGTGGTGAAACTCAACGCCGTGCTTTGCATCGACACCAGAGCGACGAAATATATATATATAAAAATACTTCTATTTAAAATACGCCAAATTGGTGTTTTCTTGGACTGATTTCTATTTCTAAACACAAATATGCCTCCTTTTATAGCCTTTCTACAAACTTTTATTTCCTGTTTTATTTCTTTAGGGAATTATATACAAATAAAAATACTGTGCTTATATATTTCTTTCGTTTCTTTAGCTTGCAAAGTTTTCCTCATATTTATAGAAAAGAAATGCTGTTTTTAGGATTGTTTCTATGTTATTTTATATATGAATATCTATGAATAAAATTAATATCGAAAAATAAAAAACTTTCCAAGGGGTCAATTCTGTAGATTGAATATAAACTAAATAAACTTTAGACAGAGTTTATATATTAAAAATATTCCACAAGTTTAAGTAGCATTAAATGGAAGTACTTAGTGGGAGATAGGTTCAAAAATTTCACGCAAACATAATTGCAGGCAACAACTAGTCTTAAAATGAAAATATAGTACTTCAATATTCAATATCTTAAACTAGTTTATCGTTTTAGTTGTACAAGGTTAAGAAACACGCACTGACAGAACTGATTAGATTTCAGTCATGCATCTTAACGTCTGCATCCCACTTGAAATGAGAAGTTAATTTTAGTGTTGCCAGATGCAATATGGATGTGCGGAATTAATACATAAGTTTTTCATTATCTATTTTTAATGTTTTTTTTTTATTATCTATGTAGCGGCCCCCGTGCGGCTACGTCCGCTTGAAATATTCGAATGTTTATTTAGGAGTCGATCGGACGAGGACTGACGATGTCAACTTCAGGATTGTGATTGGAGAATACCTTATAGGCTTTAATGATGCGGCAAATAAAGTTAATATACCTAAGCTAGCGGCATATACATTTACATATGTTGTTTGAAATGTACTACAAATATAAAGTTTGTATTTCTTTTCTATGAAATATCTACGAGTATATTTTTTTCTTTTGGGTTTTTTCCTTTATTTGTATTGTAAGGTCTTAGTTCGTCCTAAATATCATAACTGTAGGTCTATGGGAGTTATACTATTGATTTTGAAATTCAAATTTTATACAAAATAAAAAAACTTACAAAAATGCACATATCTTGTGACTGAGTTGTATTAGAAGCAAAATTTCTGTGTTCCACGTGTTGAATTTCTGATATTATGATGATGATATCTGATATTATGAGTTTCAGCTTGAGATCTTAACTAAAATGGTCTTGATAGACGGACAGGCGGAAAGACGGAAGTGGTTCTATAAGGATCTCATTTTTCTCTTTTTGAGGTATAGAAACCTAAAAATAGATTAATAATTTTAGTTTCGTTATCTATGCTGTTTGAGATAAAGTAAATAGTAATTTAAGTGTTTTGGGAATTAATTTGATTTTGCTAGCAAAATTTTCGTGTAAGTAACTATATGTACCTACTTGAAAAAACACAGTTGTGTTGATATCACAGATAGACCTCTTAATAAAATTAAAGGTTCTGTCTGTGATATATGTATAGATAAAAAATAGATAGATATAAATAACCAGTAAGTTAAGTTACTTCTGCCTAACTTCCGAGATATTGTCTGTTCAGTGGTGGAACTTAAATCATCATCATACTCCTGGCGGACAAAAATGGTTGCTTGTGAACCAAATACCATCGCGTTTACAGTAAGACGCTATCCCACTGCATCTAGTGAAGATTTTTTATAAATATATATTTTTATTTTGGCCTTTTCTTTTTATACCTATATAAATCGATTTACGTACAATATTTATAATTTCAGTAATTAAGCATTACTATCATTACTAGTAGGTTAAACTGACCTAGTAATTTGCATTATATCAGTCTTCATATTTTATGCTTCTGATATGTTACGATTTGATTATTACGTAATAAAATTATAAAATTTTTATTTAGATATATATTAAATCCACAAACTGCATATACAAACTAAAATTCAAGACAAACGTTACTTTAGGGGTTTAAATAAAAAAAACCTTTTGTGAAAGTTTTAGAGTTTACACGTACCTAAATACATATATATATATATATGTAGAGATGAAATAAGTTTTGTGCTCCTAATAACTCTAGCTACGTACGATTTGGTAACATTGTTATATAAATTATTAAATGAATTATGAATATTTTTTTAGAACGGAGTGTACTAAACTAAGTACTCTATTTGCGGTATATTATGTAAAACTTAAATATAAACTAGTACAAAATTCATATTTTTTTAATTTCTGTATTTAAAAAAAATCAGCTTTACGCTGTATCCCTCACACAGCAGGGTAGGCAGAGGGAACCTAGTGTTAAGACACTCCGTTCCCCACTTTCTGCCGAATTCTGGAGGCATTGCGTGTTGAGTGGCAGAACTCAACGCCGCGCTTAACCTCGACACCAGAGCGAAGAAAATGAAAATATAAATTTAAGTAAATATTTCATCTTCTCGAGTGGGGATCGAACCCACAACCAGTCACACTTTGTGCCACTGCGCCACGACTGGCCTCAATTTCTGTATTTTTCATGTAAAAATCGAAACAGAGAAAACGAGTTAGGACAATATGCTAAATACATTTTGTATATTCACATTCTAAATTTGTTGGATTTGTCGGATGAAAGTGTCTTTCTCTGTCTGTCCCTGGAATTAGTCTCCCCGGACGTCCAAGGAAGCATTGGCTAGATGTTGTGATCCAGGACAAGAGAGCCAATGGACTAACCACGCAGGCAGATTCTGTCAGACTAACCCAGGAGAAAGAAGACATTCCGAATTTGTGACGAAAAAAAATCCCCTCAGTAAAAAACTAATCAACAACTAATGTTATGCCTTTTAACGTTTTATCTTTAAAGTATTTTACTTTTCTTATGTAAGATTTTCTTTTAACAAAGTTTTAAGCCACAGTACAGATGTTAAAAAAGTTGTTAGACAAAAGAAGCGTTATTAAAAAACACTTAACCGAAAGAAAGTTACGAACATTACTTTAACACTAATAGTTGTAAGTTGCGGTAACAAAAGTATGGTTTTGGTTATATTCTTAACAAAAGTAGTATTTTAAACTACCTTACTTTCCATGGTAACTTTATTGAATGAATGATTCGAACGTTGAACCGTTTAATTTTTTTTGAGTATACTAAACTGATGTTGCCCTGAAACGGTTTTAACAATAACACCGGATGGGGAGGGGCGAAAGTAGCTCGCCCCTGAAGAAATGCGAGCAGAAAAGGGCGCTCGAGAAGCGATCGCAATAGGATACCCTGCGTCCGTAATTAGAAGGGAAGAGCCATTGGCATGTTAATATTGGATATTAAGACGCACTACGCCGGTGCACAGGGTCAGCGTCTGCATGTAAACGCGACGGTTGTGGATTCGAAACCACGTGGAGGAATTATTATTTTTCAATTATTTTCATATTTTCTCTCTAAGTACGTTAAGTTCCTTCGTCCAATACGGGATGTCTCGAAAATTAGATGTAAAGTGACCACTTGGCTAAGAGGGAAAAACGTGAAGCTGTTTTATAAAGCGGACTACTCTTTAGCATATGTTCAGTACAATTGAATCATTTTGTTAATCAACAGTTATAAATGATCATGTTTCATAAATTGGTATGTCGAGAAAAGTTAAACTTAGTAAATAGATATTTGATGGGATTGAAATGTGATCCCTTAACTTGAATTATTTATTTAATATTTTCGTTTACTTACTCCGGTAACAAGACAAGGCGCGGCGTTGAACTCCGCCATTCAACAAGCAGTCTTAGAAATTCAGCGGAAAGTGGAGAATGTAGGTACGTTCCCCACTTTACCCTGCTGTATGCGGGATACAACATAAACCTAATATATATCTACATATATGTTGCAAAATTCATCCAGCTACTCGTATTTTAATTACAGCCATTTTCATAATATGAAATATAAAGCTTTTATTCATTTGAAAATACGAAAATTCATGCTAAATTTTATTCTACATACAAAATATTTAATATAACGTGAGTGTGCAACATATACGCAACTCGTTAGTGCAGCCATATTAAAAAGTGATTAAGCTTATAGTGTATAGGATTTTATTTTGTTGATTCTTTGTTCCGTTTGGAAAAGGCATGTGTAACTAAAATGTACTAAAGGTTTAATGTTACCATTATTTTTAATACTTAAAATGTACGTGAGTGTGAACGCGACAGGTTGTAGGTTCAATTCCTACTTGAGAAAATTAAATAATTAATATTTTCATTTCTTCGCTCTGGAGTCGAGCGCGGCTATAAGTGGGTATGGGAAGTATCCCTTATGGAAAACGGAGTGTCCTGATTTTAGCTAATTAGGTTCCCTCTACCTACGTGTCCTAACAGTATCAAGCTAAAAAAAAAACAAATTAAATCAGGACGGGTCCCTTCATTGACCACGACAAAATTTATTCCAAATTCTTTGTATCTTCGATAACATTTTCGAATTATTTTTTTAGAAAGAACTGTCAAACGCGTATTTCCATTTTTTTTAAATATGTCTCTAAATATTTTTCTTTCTCTTTTAAATTGGTTGAATAATGCATAAGCTGTGAAGAAAAACGAAAGCTACATAAAAAATATTATTTAATATCTTAAATAACGATCTAAGAAGCCCTTGTCGCGCAGACGGACTGCGTCTGACTATACATATAAATGTTATGGATTTGATTCCCGCTCGGGGGGAGGAATTATTTACTTTCTGCACTCTGGTAGGTGAAAGCGCGGTGTTAAGTCCCGCCACTCAACAAGTAATATCTTGAATAATTGACAACAAAAAAAAGAACTTTAAATTGCACAAAGATTGACATCAACGATAAAATCAACATTTAATTGTCACTAAAATTTTACTACACAATTTGTGATAACAATCTCAACAGGTGATTATTAAAAATCTTTACTTTTTTAATTTGAATTCGTTACTAAATTACATCAATATTTTTTCGAATAAATGTATATAATTGTCAAATGTATTTTGGGTTAAGATCAACTAACGAAGTATACGGTGTAATTAAGACATAAACGACATCAATTGACTCGATTGAAAATTCTTTATTTTTTTTAGCTTCACGCTGTATCTCGAATAGTAGGTAGAAGGAAGCTAGTGTTTAGGCACTTCGTTTGAAACTCAACGCCGCGCTATGTCTTATTACCACAGCGAGGAAATGATAATAATTCATACCGCCAAATGAAAATTGAACCACAACCATTGATTTTAGAATTATATGATATTAAATTTAACTTTTTATTTTATAGTACTAACCAAAAAAAAAAACAAGAACTGATTCTATTTTTAAAATCACACAATTCAAAAACGCACTTCATCAAGTTTATATTTAAATTTATTACCAACTGTAGAATAACTGTGATTCAACAGTGTTATTCCTGAAAAACCTCGGGTACATTCATTGTAAAAATGTGATACGACGTGTTGTCCGGTTGTAAAACTTAAGGAAAAATTGTTTATAATAATGTTAGTTTTGTTTAATATATAAAAAATTACTTCACCCTTTTTTAACAACTAATAGGGTTAGGCGTAAAGTATTTTGTGTAAAACACTCCGTACCCACCATATTCCGCCTAATTTCTGAGACATTGCGTGACATGTTGCGTGGTGGAACTCAACTCTACGATTTGTTTATTACAGCTGTGTAATGAAAATAACTTAGATTTAAACATTTTCCAGTTGGAAATTGAACCCACAACTGTTACGTTCATATTGTTCACACTGTATCACGGCGGTCTCGAAATACATACGTAACTACATAGTTATTTAGGGGGAATCTAATAAAAAATAATATATTTCTTTTCTGCTGCGTATCTGAGAAAAGGCGTGAAGGTGTTTTTTTTTTAATATTTGTACTATTTAAAAACGAGAGGAAGGAAAATATTATAAATAAATAAAAAAAGAAATCTTCCCAGATTTATATTTACAACAATCTTGTCTAGTCAGCCACAAATAACTTCTCTAAGAAGATGACTTTGATTTTTATTTCTTAATTAATTTAATTACTATATAGCATCAAACTGTATTGAAGTGGTTATCTCATGAAATATTCCATTAAAAAACCGTTGGGATATCGCGGTACAATTATATCAATTAAAGTACACTACACATGAACACTAGTCTTGGCCCATATATCGTTTACTTTTGTGGGATTCCTGTCTATTATATAGGCTTAGGAGTGTGAGCCTTCGTTACTCTTCATATTACAGCACCCAGTACCCAGCATTATAGTACCCATTTATAGAGATAAATAAGGTTTTTACTTATAAATGAATTTGAGAAAAGCACCAGAGTTAGTGCAATGTAAGTGTAATATTGATAATGTATTCGTATTCAGCTCATTTCAAAATATAAATAAATTACTAGAGTACATTTATCATTTATAATATCTTTATTTGACTGATAAAACGAAAAACGAAGAGTTAGAATTAGAGTGGGAATTAACACAGCAAGTTGACCAAAAAGTCAAAAATATTGCAGATTCTTCATTTTATGCTTCATAGTGGCGCAAAGGTACATTGTCTAATTGTAAACGAAACAGGTTCGATTCCTACAAGAAAGTAAAAAATATTTTGATTTCCTCGCTCGGGTGAATCTCAGTCATGCTCCGCCACTCAACGCTAGGTATTTTTTCCTTCGCTGTGGCATACAATGTAAAAAAAATGTATACATTTCTGGGTATAATGTATATGAGACACAAAAATATATAGTAATAGTCAGCAGTAAATTAATAGTAAAATCTGAATAGAAAAATCTCTTTTTCTTTTTTAATTTCATTAAGCCATTTTTGTTCCAGGTACAAAAAGAATGTTGACATAGCACCAGTGAAAGCGCCATATATCACTCGAATCTGTCTCGTAGGTCCCTTTTTGTCTAATATTTATGTCTTCATTTTGGTATAAAATTACACACACGAGTAATATATGGTTTAAAATTTTGATATGATTATTGTGTAAATCTACAGCGTGTCGCCATTTTTCAAGTTTTTTGTGTAGAGTGTGTAGAGAGAGGATAATATTGTGTTAAATGATTCCCTTTTAAAGTAAGGATTATTTTAAGACTTAGTGTGTCCAAGATAACAAAACATCGTATATAATATTACAATTGAGGCCGTCGTGGCACAATAGAGCAGCATCTCACTCTCTCTCACTGTAAAAGCGATGCTTGTGGGTTCGACTCCATTGAGTATTCTAGGAGGAAAGCCAAATTAATAAACACAACAACAATAAATTAATAAACACAACAGCTTCATGCTTCATCGTTTTTCCAATGAAGCAAGAAGCTGCTGTGTTTATTAATTTTTTTGAAATAGTAAAATCATCATTGACTAAACGTCAGGTGACATAATTTCGCTAAGTGACGTTGATTGTCAAATATTACATACATGTAATATTTTTCCTCAAATTAAATTCTTCGTATAATACTTATAAGAGTCATAAGAGAAATCCCTAGCTGTTAAAATATTGAACATTTCTGTTGAAATAATTAAAGAATCTGTTCTACATACTGTATTTTTTGGTTTTTGAGGCCAGTCGTTGCGCAGGAGCACAAGCGTGTGACTATAAACGTGACAGGTTGTGGGTTTATTCCTAATCGAGGAAATGACATATTTAATATTTTCATAACTTACGCTCTGGTGTCAAGGCAGATGGCGACGTTGAGTTCCGCCACTCAGCACGCAATGGCTCCAGAATTTGGGGGAAAGGGGGAAGCGAAGTGTTTTCACACTAGGCTCCCTCTGCCTACCCTGCTTCATGTGTTATACAGCGTGAATAAAAAGAAACTGACTGTGTTTCATAGAGAAATTGAATAGAAAATATATGCAATTGTTTTATTTTGAAATATTTTTATTTTTTTATACGACATGTGTCATTTCATCCAAGATGAAAAACAAATTCATTATTTGTAATGAACAAAGATAATCTTATTTTTATTTCCTTTAATTACACCTAAAAACATTAAAAATATTAAATAATTTAATTACATACTCCCAATTTTTCCTTAAATTTTACAACCGGACATATCAGCGGTTGTATCACAGTTTACATTTTATCCGAGGTCATTTTTCAGAAATTATTTATTAAAAAAACTCAAAAAGTCCTTGTGGCTATTCTACGAATTTAAATAGAAGATTCACTCAATATGATATTTTAAAATCAAAAAAATATTGAAATGAAGAGTATGAAGTTTACATGTGTAAAATCAATGAGATAATATGTTTTTTTCTTTTTTACGAGAATTATGCGGAGGGAGAGTATGAAGCTTTGCAGTTATCTATCTATATATGTATAAAAAAGGACTTGTGCTGACTGACTGAGGTAAGACGCACGCAGAGCCGTAACCGCTGATGGTAGATACTTGAAATTTGGGCAGATGTTTATTTTCATATTCTGGACATCCACTAAGAAGGGAATTTGAAAAATTTTAACCTTAAAGGGATGAAATAGGGGTTGAAAGTTTGTATGGAAAAAAAAATAATCTGTATCGATTTTTATAAAATTTGAAATTCAGACTCTTAAAAATATTTCATTGAACACGAGTTTCATGGTTTTTAAGAATTCACCCCCTAAGAGTTCAAATAAGAGGTTGAAAGTTTATATGGAAAAATCTTTAAATTGCCACCGATTTTTATAAAAATTTAAATTCAGACTGTTAAAAATATTTTATTCACCTAATAAGCGGGCGAAGCCGCGCGCGTCCTCTAGTATTTTATATGGAGAAAGTGTGCAAAATGGTAATATTTTTTAAATAATCTATAAAAATACATTAAATTTATATATTATAGGTTATACTATATTATGTTTAACAATATTCACTTTTGTATCGTGATGAAGTGACATATGTACATGTTGCTATAGCAACGCGTATTGTACGCGTCAGTTGTTTCTTTAGTAACTACAATCATATATTAAAAATACTTCAGTCCTTCACTTGATTCTTAGAAGAAGTCAACTCAATCGAGGTTAAATTAGTGCGAATTCGGCAACCCTGGAGACGGTATTCGTTCAGCAACTCTCATTACCTACTGGACTTCAGAACATTTTGTCAAACTAAAATTGTACGTGGCTTGAAACGGCAGTTTTCTTAATTAAAACGTTCAACAAAATAATTGTAAGACTTGGCTTTTTAGGAATGTAAAAAAAGATTTAGCAATATTCCGCATATAGCAGGATAGGGAAAGGAAACCCAGCGATAAGACAATCCGTCCCCCATTTTCCACTCCATTTTCAAGACATCGTGTGTTGAGTGATGGAACTCAAAACCGCACTTTGTCTTGTCAATAGAGTAAGGAAATGAAAACATTTCATTTTCCCTCGCGGGAATCGAACCAACAAGCAAGTGTTTATAGTCAGACACTACCACTGCGTCACGATGGCCTCTAACATGTGTACACATACAATAATAGCAACATATATTTCTATTAAAAATGAGTCACGACTTCATGAACCCAGTATAGGTCAATGTTGCGCTTATCGTTCAGGAAACACTGGTATTCCCACGATGAGAGGGAAAAAATCATTCATAATAATTATGAATAATTCTCTCGAATGCAATGCCGGTTCGACGTTCCCACAAGTGTATCAATGAAAGATAACAATTACAATTTCAAACAAGATTATTTAGATAACGCCATAGTGGCGCAGTGGTTTGACTGTAAAAACGACGGTTGTGAGTTCGATTCCTACTCGGTGGTATGAATTGTTTTGATTTTCTTTCGTTTTGTAAAACCAATGCCTTGAAAATACGCGTTCGCGAAGCTGCGCAATTAAATTTACTGTATTAGATAATATAATACAGATTGATAAATATTTTATACTTTAAAGTGTTAACTTATTTTTGATATTTTCTTTAGGTTTACGCTGTTTCCCACATAGAGCAGGGTAGGCAGAGAAAATCTTGTGACAAAACACTACTTTTCTGCACGAATGTGCCACATTGAGTGTTAAGAGGCGACGTCAAATCGCGGAAGAATCGACCTTGCATTACCAAAGCAGGAAATTGAAAATAATTCATTCCACGGTGTAAGAATCGAACCCATGACTACTGCCACGATGGCCTGCAATTTTTTGGGATTATGTAGACTTACAAAGAATGGTGTCTATGTGTGAAGCATTTCTAATATTTAATCCTAATTGTAAATCGGCTTCTCATACACACGATTGATATTAAAGGGTTGCCAAATATATTTTTATACTAGACGGCATTATATTATTTTTAGATTTATACAACATAACATGTTTCCTCTTTATATTTTAATTAACTAAGAGAAAAATAAATTCTCTTCTCTCTACCAACTTTACTTTTTTTTGCACACTCTATTGTATAAATCGCTGTCAAATCTAAGATCGAGCCATCTGAGATGCCACTTCCGTTCATAATTGAGGTCGTGGCGCAGCGGTGCAGCGTCTGAATAAACGTGAGAGCTGTGGGTTCAAATTCCCCCTAAAGATTTTTTATTTTCTCGAGGGAAAATCAGTCAAAACTCAATGTCACTAAAATACACGCAACCCTAAGTAGATTGTGAAGAATTAGGAGACTTGACTCTAGGACGCCCTAGGATACAGAATAAAACTACTAATAAAAAACAAATATTTATTATTATTTTCCACTAAATATTTTGAGTGCTTAGTAATAGTCAATCTGATTACTGAAGTAATAGCCAATGCAATATATTTTGACTGTCCACGTGCGACGTTGTGAGTTCGATTTCTACCAAAGGAAATAAAATATTTAATATTTTCATTTCCTCACTCTAGTACTAAGCAAAGAACGGCGTTAAGTTCCGTCACTGAACACGTAATGCCCTCAGAATTCCGCGGAAAATGGGGAACGGAAGTGTCCTAATTAGAACGAGTCTTAACACTAGGTTCCCAAGTTCCCTCCACTCTGCTATGTGCAGGATACAGCGTGAAGCTAAAAGAAACGATATATATATTTCAAATGGGAATTTAAATCAATCTTCACGCTACATCCACTAACGACAAAATCAACTTTGTTAAACTAATTTATCTATTTATAATATCAACGCGTGCCAAATCGTGAATAATATCGGAGTAGAATGTAAAAGCCGTGCCGTAGCGGCTCAACAGAGACTGTAAACGCGACGGTTGTGGGTTCGATTCTCACTGGGGGGATGCTATTAGTTATTGTTTTTATTTCTTCGCTTTAGTTACAAAACAAAGCGCGGCGATAAGGTCCGCCAGTCAACATTAAATGTAAATTAAGCAGTAGTGGGGATCGGAGTGTGTTAGCACTAGGTTCCCTTTGTCTAAACTGCTATATGCGAGATACAGCGTGAAGATAAAAAAAGATTGCAGAACTAATGTACGCAGTCAAAGGAAATAAATTGGCGTATTCGTTGATATAGAGTATTTTATCACTGGCAGGTTGTGACATTCTTGTCAATTTAATAGAGTGGTTTACGTTGTATTAATATATTTATTGAGATGATTTTTTGTATGGAAAATAATATTTATGATTTTTGTTACGTGTTGTAAATGTGTGGTTGGTATTGATTACTCTATGTAGTCACGTGTTATGTATGAGGCCGTGGTGACAGAATGTCAGCTAATGGCTGTATATACAACGGTTATGGGTTCTATTTCCACTTGTGGAAAATGGACGATTTTCATATTCTATATAACAAGACCAAGTGCGGCGTTCAATTTCGCCACTAAGTACATGCAATGTCTCACAATCTCATTTGTTTGGTTTAAAAAGTACAAGAAAGAAAAAAAACAAAGGAAAGTATGAGAAAATATCTCGATTTCTCTTCAATGGTATTTGTTTCTAACTTTTTGTGATCGATCTTGAGATGTCGTTTTTATTAATAAATTATTTAATCTATGAGTTGAGAGTTTATAAATATGGGCATAAACGTTCTTTAAATGTAAGAAAAAGAAGAGGTGCTAAACCATTTCTTTTGCAAAAGTTTTTTCTTGCTTTGTTTATGTATTTCAATACAAGAAGTAAACGTTTAATTATCGATTATACAGAAGACTTCAGTACTTGATGTGTGACACCAGACTAATTGTGGCCTTTAGTACCGATAATTAACATGAAAAGTTCCGAAAATTAGTAGAAAAGTGGGAAACTTATTTTCTCTGCTATATGTATATTAAAAACTGTTCTAAAATAAAAACATATACTTTTTTTATATTCTACGCAATGTTTTATAAAATTATATGTTTTATAAAGAAAGCTTTTTAAAACTTAAACATAGGATTTGAAAAAAATAATTTTACATGTTCATTTAACTAGAATAAAAGCTAAATATGTAATTAACGTAACGAAACTAGAGCATATTTATTATGAATACGAATATTATTATAAAGAAAATAAACTCGCGTACAAACGTCGATGTATCTTTGAAACAGAACGGTGCCATAATAAATTTATTAGATCGCACTAAAATTTTTTTTCGCGAAAAATAATGTCTTATATAAATAGTTTTGATTTGTTTGTGCGTCAATATTTTTTAGTCGGACAAATATTACTGTCATGTTGTTATTAGTTTGTATTTTTCCTCTAATATTAAATGTATTACAGGAAAAATATACTTTTGTATGCTATATCCTGTATATAGTAAAGCAAGCAGAGATAACCTAATGTTAAGACATCTGGGGGCACGGCAGTACCCCCGCCAAGTCGAGCAATTCTGTTTTACATGGAACATTCAGTTCTCCACTTTATGTGTAGAGTACTGGAACTCAACACCATATTTTGTCTGAATGAAAATGAAAATAATTCTTCCTCCCAAGTGGAATCGAATTGAATGGAATAAATCGAACGCCTAGTCGCTACGCCGTGTGCTACTGCGACACCGCGGTCTCAAATTAAAGTTTAATATATCATTATTTAATATTTAGATTGCCATATATCTTTTACCAGATAGTGCTTAAAGTATCTATTGATAATGTTCTCTAGGATACAATTTCATAACGGGAAAAACTGTACCTTTTGGTACATTGGTACATCTGTACCTTCTGGTACATCTGGGATTTTAACATATTACCACGAATATGAAAACTCTAAAAACATTACATTATTGTCCTTATAAAATATTTTTTATGAAAACAGCTGTGGGCGAAGCCACTCTATTAGTTGAAATTAAAAAAAAATATTCTATTAGGCGAGCACAAGCTATTAAATAAAAATAGTAACTGAGATATATTGGTTTAATTAGAACAAAATGTACTAATACAATTAACTGTTAGTTCTTATCATTCAACTGCTGTATCGTAGTACAACTAACAAAGATTTATAAAGATAGTCACTAATACCAGTGTGGACTCGATTAAAAGGGGGGGGGGTATAGATTTCTAGTCTTTGATTTTTAGTACCATTAGTTATTAGTTGTTATTAAAATATATATTTTTAATTTAAAGATCGTCGAGTCGAAAGAGCCCCACCATGTGACATCATTACGATTGTGGGTTCGATTATCACTCGGGGGAATTAATTATTATTTATTAAAATTTTAATTTTTTTGCACCGGTTGAGGTCTGCATCTCACACGCAATGCGTCGGCGGAAATTGGGGAACGGAGTGTTTTAACACTAACCACCACTCTGCATATGCGGGATACACCGTGAAGCTGAAACATTTTTATTTTTTGCCGACTACACGACACACAGGTTAATGTGTTTATAAATTTATGTATGTTTGTGCTCATATGACGTCATAGATTCGCCGCTTTATTAGTGCTACAAAAAATATGACAGTAATCAAAAAACAGCATAGCGGTAACGGTAACATCTTTTACCAATAATATTTTCGGAACAGAAGTGTCTTAATAAGAACGGAGGAGCATAACACTAGGTTCTAAATAATTTAAATGACTTTCAGCTGTTAATCTTTGTATTTCACAAAGAATTTTTGATTTGTTTATGTGTTACGGAGGATGCTGTTAGATAGATGGTTAACAAAAAATGAAATTTCCTTGATTTTAAATATTTTTTTAATAATTTTTATTGCTCTCTATTTTATGTTCTGGTACTAATAATATATAAGTTATAGCACGGCGTTGAGTTCCTTCACTCAACATACAGGGTCTCGAAAATTGTGCGGAATACGCACTAAAAGTAAAAACTAAAGAAATATTACAATATGCGCGAGCGAAAATACAGTCATGCAAAATATGACACGAAACGAGAAAAAAGTTATTCTTTAGATATCTCAACAGCCGTTTTCGCGAATATATTGGTACAAGTAGAATTTAAATTTTCAAGATAATCTCTTAACTGCCTACCTGCTCGAGGTGCGTGAGTTCGAGCACATTTATCCCTTATTCTGATGTCTTTATCGCTTAAATAGCTAGATTTCGAATATTTATTAAATACTAACAAGACCTTTGACTTTATCTTAAACAAAAATACTATCCTATGGGAAGAATAACCATTTATCTTATTGATAAATAGCTTAAGTGTAGATTTCGATCAACTTTGTGTACTTCCTGCACATAAATTTCATCGGACCTACAATCTCGGTGTATAAAATCAGTATCTACTGTCCGACTGCATTACTATAATTTAAAAAATCTATAGACGCATTTTTTCAGATTCGTTTATAGATTTAAAATAGTAACAAGTATCAATATGGTAGAATAACGCATTAGAAAACACGTTGAAACTTTTTTTAAAGCTTTACGCTACGTACGAAACAGTATACACAGTGGGAACTTGAGAACCTAGTGTTAAGATGCTCCGTTCCCATTAATATATTTCCGGTCCCCACTTTTCCGCCAAATTCTAGAGGTATTGCGTTTTGAGTAGCGGAACTCATCGCCGCGTTTTGTTTCCTTACCAGAGCGAAATATATAAATCTCTATATATAATAAGACAGTAAAAATATTTTGTCTGTACATTTAGTAATTTTGACTGAAATGGATAGAGGGACACTTAAAAAGACTAATAGAAAGCAAAAAGATTTTTTTTGAATTTCTTGTCTGTCTGTCTGTCTGTCTGTCTGTC
>JAATLQ010038356.1:58654-94714 GCA_013421005.1 Heliconius erato x Heliconius himera | reverse complement strand
TATTTGTAGCTCCGTCCTCCACCTCCCGCCGTTCCGGACATGGCGTGTTGGGTGGCGGTCCCCAACGCCGCATTCGTCGCCACTTGACACACCAGCGGGGACGCACTGGTGCGCGTCGCCTTGGGGGGACGCCCTATCAGTGCGCTCTCTCGAGGTGCACGTGGCGGATGGAACGTTGCAGCCCTCGTAAGGGCTGGCAGGGGTCGCTGCGAGCAAGCCTTCCATCTTGGACCCCCGTTGAGTTACATTTCTGAAATTAGTATAGAAGACTAGGCCCGGCTGGCACTTAACCAGTTTTAAAAAAAAATCAGGTTCAAGCTGTATCCCGCACACAGCAGGGTAGACAGAGGGAACCTAGTGTTAAAACACTCCGTTCCCCACTTTCTGCCGAATTCTGGAGGCATTGCGTGTTGAGTGGCAGAACTTAACCCCGCGCTTAACCTCGACACCAGAGCGAAGAAATGGAAATATAAATTTAAGTAAATATTTCATCTCCTCGACTGGGGATCGAACCCACAACCCGTCGGTTTTACAGTCACATCTCGTGCCGATGCGCCACGACTGGCCTCGAACCAGTTTTTATTAAATAAATTCACTTATTTAACCGTCGCTTAAAGATTCACAGTTAACTAGTTCAATAATTTAAAAAAAAACATTAAAAAATCCATAAATATTCCATGAAATTTGTCAAATAATAAAATTTTCCAACATTGAAAGCAAACATTAAAGTCAACTCAAGTTGTAGGGACAGAATTTTAGTATACTAACCTAGTTCTCAAGACAGTCGTAACTCGATTAAGCTCCAGCTAACATTGTTCCCGAGGCAATATGTGAAGTAGGTATATGCTATATATAGATATATAGGCATAGTAAACTGATCATATTTTAAGTTACGTATACTGTATACTGACTTTGTAGGGACAACCTAGTTTTAAGACACTTTGTTCTCCACTCTTTGTGTAAATTGCAATTGTGGTTGTGGGTTCGATCCCCACTCGAGGAGAAAAAAAAATATTTACTTACATTTATATTTTCATTTCTTCGCTCTGGTGTCGAGGCAAAGGGGCGGCGTTGAGCTCCGCCACTCAACATCTAATGTCTGCAGAACCCGGTGGAAAGTGAGGAACGGAGTGTCTAACACTAGGTTCCTTCTGCCTACCCTGCTGTGTGCGGGATACAGCGTGAAGTTGGTTTATTTATTTATGTATAAATAAGCAATATGAAGAATAAAGAAAATGCTACTATTATAGGGCAGGTGAGATTTTTCTGACTATACACAGAGTACATAGGTTCAATTCTTGATACGTTCAATTAATTACATACAAACTGGGATAGAAATAACCAACATTTTACATAACTATTATAACTAAATTTTTAAATAAATAAAACTTCATTTAATTTTTAATAGTTCATTTATTTGCAACTATTATATCGAATCACATATAGTTTTCAAATCGAAAAACACCGAAAACAGTAACGGAAGTGTAAACTATACGAGTACACGACCTACGGTAACACATTGTTCAACTATTCAAGAATATTCAGACTTTAGATCTTAGATAGAAATATAGATATAACATATTAAATCAGTATATATGTATGTACATAGATAATAATCCTCATTTGGTGCAACAATGTCGGATTTGCATTTTTTGAAATATTTTAGGAGATGCTATCAAAGCTTATAAATAATATTACCGCATACAAAGTTTTTACAAAAAATGCAATTACGCCATTGTTACACTAAATAAAAGATATACGAAATTGTCTGTCTGCCTTAATATATAGTTTAGTTTAGTTTAGTATTCTTAGTATAGTTTTGAAATATATAATAACTTAAATATTTAGAATTCATCAAAGTGAAATCCATATAATAGAATTTTAACTTATAAGAGAACTTGTGTCGCAGTGTGCTATGTGTATATTTATGATAGCAATAGTTTTGAGTTTAAGGTATGACTGTAAAGTTAAAAAGTTGACTAAATATGAAGAAATTAGGTAATAGTGTAAACTTTTTCAGTATATAATCGGTCAATAAAAAAATGTCTCACACTGTATCCTGCATATAGCAAAGTAGGCAAAGGGAACTTAGTGTTAGAACACTCCGTTTCTCATTTTCAGCTAAACTTTTGAGATTTTGCGTGTTGAGTGGCGATATTTAAAACTGTGTTTTATCTTATTACCACAACGAGAAATAAAAAAAAACATTTACACAAGTTTAAATTGAGCATCGATAAGAAGAGGTTTTTTAAAAAAATGCCATAAAAATAAAAATATCACAGTAAAATCTCATTGAAATTTGATTTTCCTCAGATTCATTTTTGTCGATGTCGGTGGCTGACAGACAATTTCTTGGCTAACAGATTATTATGACAATTATTAATATATGTAAGTATATCGTACAGTAAATTTGAAAATTTGTATAATCCAGTCGAGACGTTTAAAAAGTTTAAAACTATAATAAGAAAACAATACTTCTTTAAATGTATAATTTTTTAAATGAGAAAATGCATATTAAAAATACTAGTAGGTATATGAGAATTGAACTTCTAACCGCTGTTGCAGTCAAGAAATTATTAAATTGCTATAAATCGTAAACTCCCAACTGGACTATAATAAAATATTACCATAACATTTATTTATCATAACATTTGTATGTTAAAATTAATATACAACTATGAAATAGATAGACATTTTAGTATACATTTGGATTTTATTACCATATAAGGAAATAAGATAATACTTACATTTAAAAAAGGAAGACACAGACAAAGACGCCTCTCCATACACCATTCACCTTAAATTACATAAGGTTATATTATTTAAAGCTTAACGTTGCCCATTTCAATGCATCTCTGTTTGTGATGAACGAAAACGAGAAATATCTACAATAAATTCGTTAGAAATCTTAGAATAATTTCAGTAGGAACACAAATAGTATTTATAAATAAAGAGCTACAAAAGGATTGTTATTATAATGACTGATTGCATCTAAGAAGATCTCTAGTTAATCAAGGGAAAGAAATAGCCATACGTTATTACGTATAACAAGAGATAAATATCGATTTAAATTTCTCTATGAGAAAATTTACACTATATATATATATATATATATATATATATATATATATATATATATATATATATATATATATATATATATATATATATAATTTTTCGATCTCTCAGTTAAAATACAAAGTTTAGCTTAGTAATAACTCAAATTAGACAAAGAGTTTGAGAATAAAAGAAAAAATGTTAAATACTTTAAATTAAAAATGTATTTTTGACTCAGTACATGATCTCAGTTGAGTTGCAAGATATTATTATTCAACTCTTCTACGAAAGTTGGAAATGAATCCGTTTCTGCATTCATTTCAGAATCTTCACTAAAACTGTCTAGACAATGTTAATTAAAATATATACGCGTAAATTTGTTATTTAACTAAACTAGAAAACAAATTATATTCATTAAAAGATTAAAAAAAAACTACTCTAAATATTTATTTGGACATTTTTTTTGCTTTATAAGAGATATACTAAAATATGTGCATTTGATGGTACAAGTATCAGGGGAGCGATGCAATCAGTCTATAAAAAGTTTAACCATAAACTACAATAAAAATACAAAGAAGAATACAAGTTCCATAAACATTTCTTATCTGTACCACAGTTTTTTTAATCGAACCAAGTACAATGACCTCTTTTAAAGCTGCCAACTAACTGTGGGACAGATAAAATAAAAAAAAAAACATAGATTATATTATAAAAATCGTAGAAAGTTTTACATAGAAAAATATAGTTAGTCATCTAACAATAACATGTGAACTTACTCTATATAATTACCAAGCGTAATATTCTCTAAAGTTACGTAATACTGACACTCAGTGAATTGAAATACCTAAACATTATAAAAGTAGAATAATAAGTATAGTACCTACTACGTATTCTAATAACACTAAAAAAATGATAATATACATACACAATTTAAGTAAAGATAATTCAATAAAATGCTAAATAATTGATGTAAATAATGAAAATTTAAATAAAAAATACTTATTATGAATAAAGGTAAAAACGAAAACCTAAAAACGAACTAAATAAGAAAATATATAACTATTTTATATTTTACGTCGCAATCTGTATGATCTTGACTCGTGGGTGGTTCAAATGACTCGACCTGCCCTATATAAGACGCCTTTCATCTGCGTCACGAAAGTCAATTTCGAAGAAAATTATTATATATTCATTATCAAGAACTCTTTTTATGTTCATCATATTTTCTAGATTTATTTTCTGATACAAAATAAGGTTAGGAAAAAGACTCAACTAAAATATTTAACCATTTACTTTGAAGCATGTTTTTCAGATAATATAATAATTTGTTTAAGATAATTTATAAAATATTTAATTAATAGAGTAATAGATAAATATTTTTATATTATACCATCTGACTTTTGACTTTTTTAATATTCTACCATCTTTTTTAAGAAAATATATCATATTTTACACAAAATAAAAAAATGAAATTAAGAAAGAACGATGTATTAGTACATTTGTAACTGAATAGTATAGAAATAATAATTTTCTATACATTGAAACATATCTTGCAATTTGCGAGCTATTTAAAGAAGCCTTGATAAGGAACCACAGATATATATAGATAGTATATATATAACTGTTTTGTTTTTTTTTTAGTTTTTTTTTTAGTTACACGCGTCCGACATAATATGACGTATATTTAGTGTTGTACAACACACTGCACATATTTATTATAACAATAAAATTGGTGAAAAATATAAGCATCTGAAACTAAATTACCACCAAGAGGGGCTCAAGCACCCTTTCTATTTGTATACACCCCGAAGCTCGAACAAAACATCGTAAATTAGATTCAATAACCGTAATACATGGTAAGATTCAAGAAAAAGTTCTCATATTTTTATTAAGATAGCTTTCTTTGAGAAAATCATTATTAATCTTTAAATAATAGGTGGGCAGTAATATATATTTTAAATTATTTAGAATATAAATCGATAAAGTGCTTAGGGTTTGAACTAAATATAAGATGTTATAGGTAAAATTTAAAATATATTTTAAACATACATGAATCCGTTGTAGTATAGTTAGGACGTGGTAAAGATGCGTAGCGACCTAATTTGAGTAATGATTACTTTTGATATATTTGTAAGATTCCGAAACTTTAATGGAAAAAAGGAAACATTTTTTTATCCGTCTATCTGTCAAGGGTCTTTATCTTAGGAACGCTTGGAAATATTGAGTTTAAATTGAAACTATATACACAGATTCCTGATTTCCTGAAAAATAAATGGATTTGTAAACGTATTACAAAAAAAAAAAGATGCCGCAGTTTATATCGCAAAAAACGCGTATTTCTACACTATAGGGAATTAAAATTAATAGGGTACTTCCGGTTGACCTAGACTTATTAAATTTGGCAGCTAGCATCTACAGATAGTATTAGTTCAGGAAAAAACCATGAACATTTGTTTTGAAAACAATACATTTGTGGTTAGATCCTAATAATAATCACCTTAAAAGGGGGGCAACATTTGGTATTAAAGCCGCTAGTTCCCGTAAGGTATCAGATGAAAGGGCCCAAGAAAAGATAAGCTTCAAAAAAAATTTTGAATTTTGAATTTCGGAAAAAGCTCGAGACGTCCAATTTATGTAGGGAACCATCAGCCCGAGCCCAACTCACTCTTGTCCGGTTTTTTATTTGTATATCCGGTCCGGTTCCGGCACAGAAAATATTGGTGTTTACCTATTGTAAAAGAGTTATGAAAATAAAAAAAAGTAGAAACGAACGATCTATGATTATTTTTTTTATTTATATCGTCATACACAAACTACATATGCAAAAAGATCTTATCATTTGCTAATGTTGTTTATAGAAACAAAACTTATACCACCAGTTGATTTATTTACGAATAATAAATACTTATATCTAATAGTAGGTATTACAACAAGACTGAGAAACTTTCAACGCTTAATATAAATATATCCATATTAAATATGTATTTACCATTAAAATTCAATGATAAACTTCGTCAACAATATCTGAGTATGAAATGAAAAGACCGTATTGACTTACCGTCTATCAATTTGTCCTTTTAGATTTCACGATACCTGCCTTCGTTTGGAATCCACGTTGCGATTTATTTCAACTTTAATTAGACCGCTAGGGATTTAAAGCAAACGCCAGATGTTTTTGTATTATATATAGATTAATATGTTTTATATGTAGTCTTACTAAATCAGAACAAATCACTATTTTAATAAAGATATAAAGAAAAACAGCAATAAAGGTACGGACGAAATAAGTCCGCTAAAAAAGTGTTTTCAATTGGATTAGTAATTTTATAAAAATATATAATAAAATAATAATAAATAACTTACATATAGTATAACAGTTCATTAAACATAATAATGTAGTGGTTACAACTTTTTGATATTAAGAAAATCTTTAAACATCGTTTCGTATCAATAAGAGAATGTATAAAAAGTAAAAAGTATACGTAAATTGGCAATGTCAAGATTGATATGTTACATGAAAAAAATAACTAGATTTTTTAATTTTTTTATAATAATGACGCTAAATTTTTAAGAAATATAATGAAATATAATTCAAGTTCCCATGATAGATACCATGATGCATACATACATACATAAGTTTACAAAACGTGTAGATTTTCGCAAGATTTCGACTTGGATATGTCATTTATACAGATCTTCTGTAGCAATTCACGAGCGATGCTGAGAGATATGTGGGTGCGGGAGCTCGCCAGCTTTGATGGCTTGGAATCCTGTTTGAATATAATGTAACAAAGTTATATATGTTAAATAGTTTATCCTTATAAGGCCGTCGTGACGCAGCAGAACAGTGTGTGACTAAACGCGACGGTTGTCTGATCGATTCCTACATGGGGTAATAAATTCGTTTTATTTCTTTGTTCTAGTGCGGCGTTGACCAATGTCTGGAAAGTTGGGTGTTCGTGGGGAACGAAATGTCTTATGCTATATGAATAATACAGCGTGAAGCTAAAAAATAGAATATTTCGTTACGCGATGATTGTGAATTTAATTTCAATTCACAAAGAATAATTAAGCTTAAAAATTATTCTAATTTCTCCAAAAGAAAGCTTGGCGTTGTGCTCCTCTACTTACAACGAAATGTCTCGAATTCGTGTAGAGAAAAAACGATATTTATAGCTGCTTCGCCATTGATTTCAAATAAATATATTGTTTATAATAACAATAAAAAATATAATGTCTCAGTGAAGTAAAAGTTGACATTAAATTTTCTATTTCCTTTCGAAGATCAGAAGGTATAGGAATTCAATCGCTAAAGTAACCTCCAAATTTATAGAATTTAAACGAGGCTTCGGGCTTTTGACGCAATCTCTTTTGTGAATTTTAATCAAGTTTTGAGTTAGATCTAATTAATCGAAAGAATGGAACAGTTGTTTTGGTTTTTTTAAAATTATTTATTTGAAAAGATTTTTAACTTTGGTTAAGTGAAATAGGATTTTTTTAAATTATTTAAAGCTAAGCATTTGTAATGATCATGTTAACGTTAATTTAATTAATTTAGAAAATGCATAATATAAAAAGAAATAACATTGTGGGATTTGAACCCTCGCCTCTTGGTAACCGTCAAGGAGCTATACGTTCTTATAAAGAACCGACGAAATTTAAGACACTCCGTTCCCATTAAGATACTTCCGTTACTCACACATTTCAATAATATATTTCTAAATATTTTAATTTTTTCGCACTGACACCAAGGCATGCTCGGCGTTAAGCCCGGCGTTGAGTTCCGACACTCAAAATGCAATGCCTCGAAAAAATCGAGTGGGGAAAAGTGGGAAACGGAATGTCTTAACACTAGGTTCCCTCAGCTTACCCTGTAGCTTAAAATTTTATTATATGAAAGTATTTGAACTCACCTGTTTTCCGCTTTTTCTCGCTTGCTTCTTATCACGATTTTCCTTCAATCTTATTTGTTTCAGAATCCCTACCAGCAGTTCGTCCACGTTGTGCTGGATGCCCGATGAAGTTTCAATGAATTTGCTATCTCTTGAAGTAGCAAGAGCCTTACCCTCTGTATAAAAAAAAATATCTTTATCTATATTATATACGACACGTAAGAAGAAAACATCTTAGACTTAATTTCTTTTTTAACACTTAGGTCGATTTGTTGAGTAATAGTTTGAAATCTCAGCTACAGTAAAATATTTTATAATTAATCTTAAATTGTGAATTATTAAAATAAATTATTAAAAGATATCAAATTATGTGTCAAATATAAGACACGAGTATTAATAGGTTAAAAATATAATTTTATATGAGCAGTCTTTTAAAAAATAATTAGTTGTAGCACGCAAATACATTTGCGTAAAATATAAAACGTCACGACGTTTTTACCGTTCCCATATCCTTACTCTTCCCAATATAGCCAAATTCCATAGTCGGTAACGGAAAAAAAAACATTGAAACAAAATAAAGCGTTGAGTTTAACCTTTATATAAATCTAGTTGTTACAAAATTTCTTAGTAAGATGCTGGGAAAGTTTCATTGGATTTTTTAAATAGTAAGCTTCCGACAAAGAATTTTAAAATTAACTTAAAATTCCAATAATTTTTATTTCAGGATCGTGTTGGAGGCCTTCACTGTGGAGTGGAACATCATTTGGCTACAAATGCGATGGTTATTGGTTCGATCCCAAGTCAGGTCTAAGAATTATTTTCATCTCTCAACATAGCTTATGTTGAGAGATGAAAATAATATAGTAAGTTCCACTACACAACACACGCATTATCTCGTATTCGGGCGAAAAGCGAACAACGGAATGTCTCAACACTAAGTTCTCTTTGCCTGTCCTTTTACATGCGAAACAATCTGGGAACAAAGGAATCTGGGAACCTAATATTAACGCACTCCGTTCCTATTAAGATACTTCCATTCCCCACTTTTCACCGATTTCTCGACGCATTGCGTCTCGGAGCTCAACGTCGCTCTTTGCCTCATACAGTAAGTAGCTCTATTTAAAATGAATAGATAAATAAAATATATAACTCATTTACATAATAAACTTACTATAAAAAAAATCTCCAATACTAACCATTAGTAGAAACCTGCCTAGCCCTTGCTAAGTCAGCCTTATTGCCAACAAGCACAACGGTCCTGTCCACCGTAAACTGTTCCCTCGCTAAGTAGGAGAGGAGCTCACCAGCTCTTATAAACGAACTCTTGGCAACCACCGAGTAGACCACGACGCAGGCGTGCGGCTCATATGTTGACATACAGTTTTCAACCTATGAACAAAAAATTGACATAAAAATTGTGATCGTTGATGAGCAGTAGGGAATTAGTGTTCATTGATTTTTTTATTGTGTGTGCGTGTGTGTGTGTGTGTGTGTCACCCACACATAGCATGTGTATTGTATACAAAAAAAGCATGAAATTATATGTGTAAAACTAAAAACACTTCCGTTTCTCAGTTTCCACCAAATTCTTGAGGCATTCTTTGTTGTACTCAACGGAAATTCTCAGCTCAGCGGAAATCAACACCGCGCTTTGCTCCTTTACCAAAGCAATGAAATAGAAATATGAAATATAAAAAAACTTATATATACAACTTATTATAATACTTTCAATTCAAGCTCCAATATACAAAAAAACATGGAAAGATCTGTCAATGAGCAAACAGAGGCGACAAAAGAATATCCATCATAAATCGATTGTATAAGAGTAGGCGTTAGCGGTATTGTTTTAGACGTTCAATGCCTCCGACCAGACGCTTGTTAGACGACGATAAATAATTTATGATTGGGGATAAAAGGCTGCCTCTACATTGTATCGTTTTAGGTTTATCGTATTATCTCAAGAGCGAAATCAATTACATTGTTAGTTTAAGGAAAAATGTATTTTATGTTATGTACGTGATATTTTTTTAATTTTTCTCTGGCAACAAAACGATATGTGGCGTTAAAATCCGCGACGCAACACGCAATGTTTCTAAAGTTGAGCAGAAAATGAGAAATATTGTCTTAGCACTAGACTCCACAAGACTCCTTCTGTCTATCTTGCTTTATGCGCGATAAAATCTATGCTATTTTTTTTTTCTTCTATACGTCAGGTTGTTACACTACACCTCCGAAACGTTGTGTGCATATTATTTCAATAAGTTTGTATATATACCAGCTGTACTGTAGGTATCACATTTAATTATGTTTATTTTGACGCTTATTTTCAGACACGACAATATATGAAAATAACTGTCACAAAATCTGTTATTTCAAATTTATATTTTTGTGATATTTTGGCTTGAGTATTGTTTTTGCTTGAATTTCACGGTTTTAATACAAACTTTGATTTGGAATCAAATCCACAACTATCGTATTTATAGTCAGATATATTTCAGCTATAGTTACAATGGAATCTCTATATTTCATTTATATAAATAAATATATATTTAATACTGACCGACATTTCTGTGCTGGGATGATCAATGAATATAAGCTCCGATTCTTCACCATCTAACAGCACCGACACCGATTTCTCACCAAACTCGTCGTCTGAAACAAAATTTATTCATTTATCCATATAATTATGTATTAAAATACCATTTAATTTAATTTTTGTTATATTTTTACGTATTTTTTGTGGTATTAATAAATTACAAGTGTTTAAACAAAAAATATTAAGATCGAAGAGAAGATATTAGAAAACATTTTAATAGAAAAATCATCGTTTCATGTACTTTGTGTTCGTTTAATACATATAACATGCAATATTTTTTTCTAAAACTTACCTAAGCATTGAAATAAAATAAATTTATATTATAATTCATACTCTACTTCTTTGTTTCTATTTAATCATAAAACTATATTACTAAATAAAAAAAATACTAATTAAAAAATAAGCTATAATATTTAACTATAGTTTTATACGTGCTACATGCAATTCTAACTTGACGCTTTATCCCAGCCTGGTAGTAATAAAAAAAAATCTATAAGTATTTTAAATTAAAACAGCATCTCACTAAATTCCGCTAATTACTGACAACATAGTCTAAAAAACTGGGCGGAGTGTAGGGAAAGGAGTTAGTTATTACATGAAATTTTAACAAAACAACCACACGTTTTGCAGCGATGGGTGGAATTTTACAAGGAGATCCATGAATGTGATGACGCCTCAGTCTCAAGTAACAGCAAAACGCTGCCTTGATGTAGTTGATGATGAAGTCAGTATAAATGAACTTGAGAGTGCAATACGAAGTCTGAAATGTGGAAGGCAGCGGGAGTTGTGGGTTATATATTTATTTATTTATTTATATGGATCTCCAACTATCGTACATATATATAGTGGATTCTCTCCGCCTATCCATATCTCATATCATATGAAGCTTTTTTTACGAAGATATTTCGTACGTTTGTTTGTCACAATACTCCTCCAAAACAGCTGGATAGTTTAAAAGTATAATTGGATGCCTTTACTGTAAATGTCCAGAGGGACCTCGTGTCCGCCTACTCTACTATGTGCACGAAGCAGCGTGAGTAAAGTAATATTCTAAAAATATAAAAAAAAACATCAGAAAATAAATTCACAAATTATATAGCATTTAAATAATGGGTTTATTTGAATAAAACTAATATCAGGCCTTCACTTTATTTTGTGCATTCCCCTAATTTTATATTTTTTTCATTATTTTATTTCTCACAGTAGAAAAAATGAATGTCCTATTTTTAAATATATAGAAACAAAAATTATTTTAACACAAATTGAACGTGAAAAAATGCATTTACCGTGGGTTGAAAATCATATAGGATTAACTCAAATGGATCGAGAATGGGACTATAATAGACAATGCACGAGTTTGTTTACACGTGTTCAGGCAGAATAAATATTGTTACAATAATGTAGTTTACTTTCTCCATTTGAATATTATATTACAATTAAATATGTATAATTTTTGCAAATAGTTACATTTCATGCTTGAAAATAACTGATAGAAAAACTGTAATTTCAAATTGATATTTTTGTGACATTATTATTTTGGCTTGAGGATTGCAAAACGTCATCGTACATAATTCTTAATTAATCTAATTAAGAATTATTTATAAATATATAAATATTACCTTATCTGTATTGGTGTTATCCTTAACATAAACAACATAAAAATAGAGCGAGGTGTACACAAAGGCTATGACTATCCTCACAAAAGAGTCCTACTACTGGGCATATTATAATAGATATCGAAAATTAGAAATAAAACAAGAAGACAATATAGACCTGGAAAATTAAGTAAAGAATACAGCGGATTTTTTTATAGAAGAAGAATTTAAGAAAACCAATTAATAGATTAGATTGAAAAAACTCGGAGGAGGTCTTTGCCAAAATTGGACATACACAGGAAGTTTTCTTCTGAATGTCATTTAAGAAAACGTCATGTCATTTAAGAAAATTAAAAATGTATATTTTTCTCTGAAATTAAGGCTTTTATTATTATATATACACACTAACAATATATTAAATGGTAATACTTGTCAGTGATACAGCTATAAGCCAACAAGTAAGACGGAACAGGAAAAATCTCACTACTGCATGGACAGATTATAAGAAGACATATGATTTAGTGCTACATACTTGGCTTTTAAAGGTCTTGGAGTTATATAAGATTGATATGACTTTAAGATCATTCTAGAGGCTTGTATGGGTCAATGGGTCACACAAAAATGGGTCCTTCGTGATCTAGGAAATGATCAGATCTTATGCGGCTACTAACGGTTATATAAGGATGGAGTTTGGCGTCGATAAATGAGCGAGAATGCAAGTAGTGCGGGGGAGTGTGATACACCACCCACGTTCGTCTGTAATGAGACTATATATCCAGCGTAAGTGAGAAGGTCGAGCTTCTTTGAATGTCAAGAACAGATATGCAGTTTTAGAGAATATTTTCTCAAAATTGACGTGGATATGTACAAGGATGTGGAAACAATTGACAAAAGCTTTAGTCTTTTTGTCTCGGACAAAGAGAACTAGCGTAGACCTGTAGCAAAAAGGTAAAAAATTATAACGGTGGTGTCCCCATTCAACACATAATGTTTTTGGACGTCCAAAAACTGAATATGAGATATTTTAGCCTCCATCATCCTAACTCTTTTCTATATTAAAATTATTACAGGCAAGATCAGTCGTGGCGAAGGGCCACAAGTGTGTGACTGTTAACGAGGATGGTTTTGGACTCGATTCTTATTCGAGAAAATGAAACATTTATTTATATTTTCATTTCTTCACTCTGGTGTCGTGGCAAAGCGCGGCGTTGAGTTCCTTCACTGAACACGCAGCGCTTGCAGAATTCAGCGAAAAATGGGGAACGAAATGTCTTAACACTAGGTTCCCTCTGCGTACCCTGCTGTGTGCGGGATACAGCGTAAAGCTGATTTTTTTAACATTATCACGAAAAACTAAAGGCCAAATAATTTATTCGCTATTGATGTTCTGTAATAATCAACATGTCACGTCCAGTCATGCTCGCCCACCAATTTTTCCACATCACACAAACGCCTCCGATTATTCGGGCCGTGAACCGTATGTGATAGTCAGAAATGTACATTCGCTTCGTAAATTACATGTTTATTTCAGGGAGATACATCCTTTTGGTACAGTTGTGTAAATGTACCGGAATGGTCGTGGATTCAATTTTTTTATGGTGTGAGTAAATAAAATGTAGTGACAGTCTCTCTATTCTTTCATAATTTCGATCGATCTAAAGTATCTAAAGTATGTTGTATTAGGTGTGACTGTAAAACCGACTGGTTGTGGGTTCGATCCCCATTCGAGGAAATGAAATATTTACTTAAATTTATATTTCCATTTTCTTCGCTCTGGTGTCGAGGTTAAGCGCGGAGTTGAGTTCTGCCACTCAACACGCAATGCCTCCAGAAGTCGGCAAAAAATGGAAAACGGAGTGTCTTACCACTAAAGCGTGAAGCTGATTTAATTTAATTTTTTTGATTTATCTAAAGTATGGCAGGGTAGGCGGAGGGAACCTAGTGTTAAAACACTCCGGTCCCCACTTTCCGCCGAATTCTGAAGGCATTGCGTGTTGAGTAGCGGAACTCAACGCCGCGCTTTGTCTTGACACCAGAGCAAAGACTGGCCTCATAAAAAAATAAGTATATTATAACAAATACACACTGACTATATCCAGATGTCTATACTTAGGTTGGATTTGTAACAATAATTGCGAACTAATTCAGTGAACCGTGCGCCCACATCACACACGAATACCATCAATTACGCCAACCACGGAACGGCGTCCGCTACTTTACTGATTCTATGAAGTATGAACCGATGTTTTGACGTTTTTAAGTGTCGCGCTGTATCTTGCACATAACAGAGTGGGCAGAGGGAACCTGGGAATCTAGTGTCATAATGGACACTCCGGTTCCATTAAAACGCTTTCGTTTGTTTCCGTTCTTTTCCTCTGATGCTGGAGGCACAGCGTGATGAGTCACGGAAGTCAATGACAAAATTTGCCTCGTTACTAGAGCAAGGAAATGAAAATATTTAATATTTCATATCGTCGATATGATGATGAGACGGTTTGTGATTACCATTTAAGAGGCCATATTAGCATAATGGCACACTGTCTGACTGTAAACATAACGGTTGTGGGTTCGATTCCTACTCAGGGGATTGTATTATTTTCATTTCGTTGCTATGGGAAGAGTTGAGAGTCTTAACACGACGTTAAGCTCCACGTTATCTACCCTTAAATTTTACTATATTCAATTCCTTTATTATTAAGTAACCCATATTATATTTGAAGTCACAACCACTGTACCACAACACCACTAAGCACTTAGGCCGTAATTTCTATCTAAATATTAATACTTCATGTAATATTCAAAGGCGTTTAACAACAACAATCAGTCCACAGTCAATCTCAAGCATACTTAACCTCCTCTAATTGGTGTTCCCATCTTATAAATAGCGTAGTATAGTTTATCTTTGATGTATATTATATTATACATTTGTAAATGTATAATTATATCTATCTATATATATAAAAGGACTTGTACCTGACTGACTGAGGTAAGACGCACGCACAGCCGTAACCGCTGTGCGTAGAAACGTGAAATTTGGACAGATGTTTATTTTCATAATCTGGACATCCACTAAGAACGGATTTTGAAAAATGTTAACCCTAAAGGAATGAAGTAAGGGTAGAAATTTTGTATGGATTTTATTTAATGTCGGCAACGATTTTTATAAAATTTGAAATTCGGACTCTTAATAATATTTCATTGAATACATGTTTCATGGTTTTTTAGAATTCACCCCCTAAGGGTTCCAATAAGGTGTTGAAAGTTTATATGGAAAAATCTTTAAATAGCCACCGATTTATAAAAACAATGATTTTCAAACTGTTAAAAATATTTTATTCAACACGTGTTTCGTGGTTTTTTTAGAATTCACCCCTAAGGGTGCAAATAAGCAGGCGAAGCTGCCCGTGCGCACTATTTTATATATATATTTTATATATATAGTTAGTAGGATTGACCCCTTGTAGAAACAAAACAATCTTAAAACACGACAGATCGTGGGTTCGATTCCCACTTGAAGAAATGAAATATTTAATAAATAAATTTATTAAATTTTATTTATTAAATATTTAATATTTTCATGACGGCATAGGCATAGAGGCCGGTCGTGGCGCAGCGGCACGAGGTGTGACTGTAAAACCGACTGTTGGTTGTGGGTTCAACTCCCACTTGAGGAGATGAAATATTTACTTAAAATTTATATTTCCATTTCTTCGCTCTGGTGTCGAGGTTAGTTCTGCCACTTAACACGCAATTTCTCTAGGATTCGGCAGAAAGTGGGGAACGGAGTGTCTTAAAACTAGGTTCCCTCTGCCTACCCTGCTGTGTGCGGGATACAGCGTGAAGCTGATTTATTTATTTATTTAATATTTTCATTTCTTCGCTTTGGTAAGTATGTAAAATAAGGCGTCAGGTTCCGCCACTTAATACGCAATGCCCCCAGAATTCGGTGGAAACTAAGGCACGGAATAGTCTTAGTGGGAACTGAGTGTCCTAATATATGGTTTCCTCTTCCCACCTTGCCCTTCACGCTGTATTCCGATACAGTGTGAAGCTAAAAACAGATTAATAAGTACAAAGACAGTTAAATTAAAAAGTAGCTTCTCGTTTTTTACCGCATAGTGTGGTTAGCAAAAAGATCTTAGATATTCTGTTCTTGACTGTTCACCCAGAGCGAGGGTTGCAAACAGATTAGTCATTGCTCCGAGTGGAAATCGAACCCAGCCACGATGACCTCCACAAATTACGTTATATACATACATACACATATACAAATATGTCAAAATTTGAATAAATGTAAATGTGTTTAAATATGAATACATATAAGCACTATAAATAACTACATATAGATATCCAATTACAACCCGATTTCATATTGAATATTAAAAAAACATCATCAGATTTCATAGTAGTATATACAAATTATTAAAAATAATAAAACTTCACAGAAATCGTGATTTATATAACGGTTTGAACTTTCAAAATCCACCTCTTACCTTATAAAATGCTTTTAAAGCGGAATATATCAAAAGGGCTTGCAAATATTCAAAAGTGTAGTCCACGCGTTGAGTGGAGTGAGCTCTGGCACTGGCTTCCACCCCTAATTGGTGCTCTTGGAAATAATGATATACTTGGAGGGGTACCGGTTGTATGCGACTGGTATGGCGCAGCAGCCCAGTCTGACTGTAAGCGCGGCGGTTGTGAGTTCGATTCAGATTCGGAGGATGTCCGTCTACACCTGCTTACCATGCTATATGCGAAATAAGAGTATGAAAAAAAAAGTCTACTTAGTAGATCTTTAAAATAAGTGAGAAGCAGAGTGACGCACTACTATTCATGGTTATTCCTTGACACTTGTATAAAATAAAAATTGAGAGAATAGAAAAAATATGGACATGAGAACCATTATCTAAAATTATCTATTTGCATTTTACCTATACAACATTCTCAATAGCCATGTTTCTCATTTTACAAAAAAAAACCCACGGTATATTTAAATAAAAACAGAAAAAAAAACTGCATAACATTTTATTCATTCTGTATATTCATGCTCGAAAATATTCATTATTTCTATGAAAGACATTTCTATTTGGTGGCATTTACTTCGCTGTATTTTGTACGCTTCGTCTACCGTATTGTATAGTAAAGTTCACTCAATTTAAAAAAATCTTTTGTGGATCAGTTAACAGGCAAGCAAATATAATGACAGCGATATCTGCCTTACTGTATAGTGTGGCACTATTAGCATATAACGCAATGATTTTAAGTTGAAATCTAAGCTAGTTTTCATGGTGGGTTTTAATATAGATGTTCTATCTATAATATAAATATATTTAACTTTAATTAATTAACAATGCATAGACGGAAGTACAGACAGTTGTATCTAGAATGTGTAGAAGAGGCCTAAGAGAGGATTTCTCGAAATTTCTCAAAACGGAAACAAAGACAAGTTAAAAATAAGATACATTTGATAACATATACTAAAGAGATTCCTTAAAAAGGACCTTTCTACTTCTATTGAAGTTACATATAAAAAAAACACATAAATACCGAAAAAAAATTGTAAATCCGTGTAACGCTTCAACAATTTTCTTTATATGAAACGTGACGAAGCATTAGTACTGGCAGTTATTTTATTTTTCCACATGATTGACGCTAAAATATTGTTCAATATACTCGAAATATGTACCTATTGTTGCTTTGCTTATAATAATATAGAAACCTCTGTGGCACAGTGAGATGAGATTGACTGAGCTTGAATTTCGTGGTTTCAAATCCTGCAAGTTCTTTACGCGTGTAAAATACGAATACGATATAGTAGTTTGATGGATCCTATCCCTTCCGGTTCAATCAGCTATATGTAAATCAGCTTCACGCTGTATCCTCCACACAGCAGGGTAGGCAGTGGGAACCTAGTGTTAAGACACTGCGTTCCCCACTTTCTGCCGTATTCTGGAGGCATTGCGTGTTGGCAGAACTCAACGCGGCACTTTGCCTCGACACCAGAGCGAAGAAATGGAAATATACATTTAAGTAAATATTTCATTTCCTCGAGTGAGGATCGAACCTACAACCAGTCGGTTTTACAGTCACACTTTGTGCTCCTGCGCCACGACTGGCCTCTATACTGACCTATATGTCATTTATTCTTATTTACCCCACAGTATGTATAGTGAGGCAAAAATCGGCGTTAAGTTCCACCACTAAATAAGTAATAATACGTATTGAAGATGCAAGCGCAGGTTTACATCGAAAATAAAAAAAAACGTTAGGACTTTGTACAAGAAAACAAAATAAATTTAAGTTCTACAGTATCTTCTACATTATAAAATATAAGTATTAATAGTACTAATACTCTTATTATTATTAAGTAAAATAAACATCCATTTTTTGCCTAAGCTCAGTTTTTTACCTTCATTAATTGGGTTGTTCTTAAAAAAATCTTAATCAACTTCAACTTGTTGAAACTAATGAGGCTTCCTTTTTGCCCTTTTTGTTTGACTGTAGTTTTTTTTTCTTTATTTTGTTTTTACATTTTACTTTTACATTTTTATGGAAAAAAATGGATCACATTAGAGAGCTATTGTGACTGTTAAGGCAACGGTTGGATTCAAATTAAACAACGTCAAAAGTGCAAAATGAGGAACGGAATGTCTTGACATTAGGTTCCTTCTGCCTACCCTACGATATGCGATATACAGCGTGGAGCTTTTTCTTATTTATTTTTTTATGGAAAAGGACGAGGCACACGAGCGTTCGTCGTTGCCGGCTTTTAAGGTAGAGATAGACGTGCTTTTTGAAGGTACCCAAATCATATCGACCATATCATATTTATACCCAGATCCATATTGAGACCAGCCGTGGCGCAGGGGTGCAAGTGTGTGACTGTAAATGCGACTGATTGTTGATACAATCACTACTCGAGGAAATTAAATATTTATTACAATTTACATTTTCATTTCTTTATTTTGATGTCTAAGGCAATAGCGATAATTGGCACTACTCAACACGCAATGCCTCCAGAATTCGGCGTAAGAAGAGTGGAGTCTCTTAGCACTACGTTCAGGGTGAACCTGCCTACCCTACTGTGTGCGGGATACAGCGTGAATCTGATTTTATTTGATAAAAACAATGAAATTATTAAATTTAAACTACATATCCCTGAAAACTAACTTGCTGCTAATTACTTTCACAAAACTATTATTATACATCTCCCTTTATCTTTTATTACGATCTAATATAATACAAAATTCCTTATTATAATTCACAAAGCCTAAGTTATGGCCGTCTCGTAATAGATGAGTACGTTATCCGGGTTTCAGTTACAGTCCCTTTGTAGCCTTTGCCTTTCAAATACCGTAGGAAATCCCCGGGTGATTTGATGAATTGAGTACAAAAACCGTCGTCTATGCCTTACATTATTAAATTAGGTGAAAAAAATATATAGGATGGTAAAATTTTCCAGATATGTATTTTATACTGTTAGATCTGTTATTTGCTCCAAATAATCCAAATCAACCATTTCTTCGCTCTGGTGTCGAGGTTAAGCGCGGCGTTGAGTTCTGCCACTCAACACGCAACGCCTCCAGAATTCGGCAGAAAGAGGGGAACGGAGTGTCTTAACACTAGGTTCCCTCTGCCTACCCTGCTGTGTGCGGGATACAGCGTGAAGCTAAAAAAAATCTGTTATTTGTACTACATTTTGCGATATTTATTACTCTGTTTCGCTACACTGAAAAGAGACTTCGTCAGTTGGACGGCATATAAGAAAATTGTGACGTGTGTGTGTTGAAAATCATAACCTCATACAAAAAATATATAGAATACTAGTGAATAGTAGTGGTGTAACGTGGAATTTAAGAGCTAAAATGAAAAATCCCCTTTTTTCCCTGTTTTTGTAGAAATTTCGAGAAATTCTTTATTAGCTCCTTAATCTACCTACAAGACAATTTCAAGTTTCCAAGTTTAGTAGTTCCGTCTGTGCATTGTCTGTCAGTCACTTAGTAACGAAAGAGTTTTATTATTACTCACTTTTTAAGATTTCAGATAGAGAAATCCAATTAAAGGTCTTGTTAATGTTACGAAAATTTTATAGCCCGACGCTTATTTTAATTAATGATCCCAATTATAAATAAGGATAAATGATTATGAAAAATTAAAAATATCACACTCTTTAAATAAAAAGTATAACAAAAACAGATAATATACATACCTTTTGAATATATTTAGAAATAAAAGGTAAAAAAACAAATACTACAACTGAAATACAAACTACTTGTGTAACATTCAAAAAGTAAGTGAACTTACCGCGTTTGACTTCACCAGATAGCAAGTAAAAAGAAGTAATTTTATTTACAAAAGAGCATTAGCCAGCCACATACAACTATTGTTCTACTAAACATTCAGCTTTGAATAGCACGTTAAATTCCTTTAGCATATATCTACCTTATTTTTGGATATTTTAAGTAAAAAAAGATAGAAATTAAGTTCTCGAATCACTTTTTCTTTAAACGACGGAACTTGTTTCTCCGAGTGGGCATCGAACCCACAACGCCCTTACGTTACGTCGCCCTTATTAATTAACATCTCATTTCGTTATGTGGCGAAGGTTGCAGGTTTTATATCCGATCCATATGAAATAATCTTTACATGAAATAATACACATATCAACATATAAAATAATTCCTAAGGTAGATAAATGTAATTTTTTGTATTATTTAGGAATTTAACAATAAGTTTGCACGTATATAAGCAATATTTCAATTTTACCATACAAATAGTGCTTTCTAACATAACAAATTCTCTTATGTGTTTTTATCTTATAAGCTAGTTGTAGCCAGAAAGCGAATTACAGTCTGAATTAGCCTTTCTGCCCTAGTTTCTAGATCCAGTGGATTAGGCTATATTTCTTAATCCATTAAATCTAAAATGGTTTATGTCTCCTTATAATTACTTATAAAAGGTATCTAAAAATAGGTAAAATTTGTTTATTTTTTAACCTAATTTACTGATAAGTTCATGTTTACTTATTAAATAGGTACTTGTTCTCCCTTCATCTTTTCGAAAAGTTTTAAGAAGTCTCTCTCGTATTGCCCTTTGTCTTTTCGAAAAATGTTAAAAAGTTTAGAGTTGGAGCGTAATAATTTCTATAATAAGCCAACAGGAACTTAACAGAATTTTAAAAATATATATTATTATTTTAATATCTTTTTATTTTTTAATTATTCAATATCTGGATCTACTACTAAATTAATATAATACATATTAGGTATGTCTTATTCGTTTAAATTATTTCTCCGTTTTCCATCTCCATCCATAGATAAACAAGATCAAACACTACACAGATTTTTTATTTTACAGACTTTTAAAATTTTTTGTTGCCAAATTTACTGGGGTACCAGACTATGGGGGTATGGTGGCCTTGTTCCAGGCGTCTCCTTCCTATGTCCTTGTAGTTTGTACTACAAAGTCGTTTCTCACCGATATACGCTTCAATCTTTGAAACTACGCTAAGGATACTTATTTAGAAAACGTTTAAAAATTTAAACGTAGCGGGACTCGAACCCGTGCCTCCTGGAAACCGATCAGGCTCTCCAGGTTTCCAGGAGGCGCGGGTTCGAGTCCCGCTACGTTAAAACTTTTAAACGTTTTCTAAATAAGTATTTTCTTTCCTAAGTGTGGATTAACACTATAAAAATGTTTAAAATACGCTAAGAATTTTAATGCGGCTTACATACGGACGAAACCGCGAGTTAAACACTGGTTAAATAATAAATGAGATTAAGTATAACTTAACCAATTTCTATTAGAAAATGGCAGTCAACTATTCACAATTAGAGTTCAATGGGAATGACCTTTGTAAGTTTCCTGAAACTTGCTTACAGCATTTAATTACTGTAACTAGTTTAAGTAATTAAACAAGACAATAAATTGTTGGTTTGAGTGTTCTGTAGTTATAGAAAATGTTAGCAAATGAGCTAAAGTTTTATGATTTCGTTCATCTTAGTTCTAAATGATCATTTATTGATGTAATCTTTTTTTTCAGCTCCATGTTGTATCCTGTTTATCGATAAAGCTTAATATTAGAATTTAAAGTTAAATCAAGCCGTTTTCCACTTTCCACCTGATTGACGAAACTCAACGCAGCGCTTTACTTTGTTATCAGAGCAAAGAAAATAAAATTATTTCATTTTTCTGACAAGAAATCGATTTCTCAACCAAATAATGGCATAATATAAAGTAGAAAAAAAGGAAAAAGGATACGCCACTAAAGGTACAGTATTTGTACTTAATTAGAGAAAAACTTGCGAACAACAGAATTAAAGAAGAAAATCTAGTATTTTTTTTTAATATTTTAAAATGATTTGGTTTCACAAACGGCCATCGTAGCGGATTGGCACAGTGTAATAACTGTGGGTGGAGTAGGTTGAATTCTCACTCGAGGGAACGAATAATTTTTATTTTCTCGCCTTGATAACAAGGCAAAGCACGGCGTTGAGTTTCGCAACTCAATACGCAATGTGACGAAGCAAGTGACGAACAGGCTGTCTTGATACTAATGTATTTTTAAATCACTCGCAGCTCTGACAAAAAATAAAGTTCTTTTTTAATATTTTAATAGTAGTTGAACAATTCCTACTTAAATACGAAAATGGTAAAATTAACCAGTTTTATCTCATAATCCTTTCAAAGTAGAACAAATTTGTTGAGTTGAGTAAGCGTTGACTGTTAAGGAGCTTTGAACAAGTTTCTATTTACAAAGTCTTGTTCGTGGCTTCAAATTATGCTTGCCTGATATTATGTAGACATTGTTATGATTTAATATGAAATATTTTTAGCTCTTTTTATCAGCTTCACGCTGTATCACGCACAGAGCAAGGTAGGCAGAGGGAACCTAGTGTTAAGACACTCCGTTCCCTACTTTCCAAATTCTGCAGGCATTGCATGTTGAGTGGCAGAACTCAACGCCGCGCTTTGCCTCGACACCAGAGCGAAGAAATGTAAATACATGTATTTCATCTCCTCGAGTAGGGATCGAACCCACAACCAGTCGGTTTTACAGTCACACTTTGTGCCCCTGTGCCACAACTGGCCTCAATTTTTGAGTGTCTTAACACTAGCACAGGGAGGGATACAACATGAAGCTAAAAAATATATACAAAAAATGTTAATACATTTGGTATAGCACTTATCGAACGGTTATAGGTTCAATTCACCTCAATGTTCTTCTTAGCTATTGTGACCTTACAAATAAATTATATTGGCATATTATTAATTTGTAATGTTAAATTTCTAATTATTAATCTATCAACGAGATATTATATAAAATGGTTGGTGTCTAATTTTAAACCCAAAAGTGCAGGGCATGCTATCAGTATCCGATAATTCACTTTCTACTCGCCCATCTTGTTGAGTGTAATATAATTACTCCTTATAACTCGGTATTTACATGGCGTGTTTAAAGCAAACGTGCAATAGATTTTTAGGTAGATTTTCAACAAATTTTATTTTAATAATATTTTATTATTATAGTATTTAAAGATGTATCGTATTTTTATGCGATAATCGTTCTAAAATAAGTTGAATGTTTCTATATTTTATTTTCATTTCACTTTTTAGTATTTAAATGATTGCGAGTTTCGCCATTCAACACGCAATGTTTCGAAAGGTTCCCTCTACCTATCCTGCTGTATGAGATACAGCGTGAAGCCGAAAAAAAAATCAAATTCATGTTGTCAATACTAATATGCAGATTAAAATTAAATACGATTAAGTAAAACAGTAAACAGTTCTGATAAAAAAACAAAGTTATTTACAAGAACAATAGTTCAAATCGTTTGAACAATAAGTAGAGTAAATACTCGTATGTATGTTTACTTTTCAGTACAACAAACGTATTTAAAAGTTAAAAGCAACAATGGTTTTTGTAAGCTGAGTGCGGTTAATGAAATATTAAAGGGGTTTGCTTTATTTGGTGTTTTATTCTCAATGCTAGTGAAATTATATGGGAATGTCATTTACATATTTCCTTAAAGCAAAGCAAAGTTTCGATTTGAAAACGAAGTTTTATAGCATTTTATTGAATACTAGCGACCCGCTCGCGGCTTCGCCCGCTTAAGCCACAGAATTATTTAATTAACACACTGAATTATGTTCGTATTTTGATGTACCTATAATGTATGTTTGCAACGCAATGAAGATTTTTAGTGAGAAAGTTATTAAAACTTTAGGTCGCACTTTCGTACCTCCCATAAGAATCTTCAATTGAATGTTTGAAATAAAAACACAACTTATCGATACTTACAATAAAATCCTAACTCATCGGTGTCTGTACATGGAAGATATTACATTTAACGATGTAATAGCATTGGTTGGTCTGTTTGTCTGTGCGTTTGTTCACGATAATCTCAGAAACGGCTTAACCAATTTAAATCCTTTTTTTGTTTTTTGGTAAATATTTAGTAAACAAACCCTTAAATATTTAGAATTAGTTTTATTTTAATCAGCTTCACGCTGTATCCCGCACACAGCAGGTTAGGCAGAGGAAACCTAGTATTAAGACACTCCGTTCCCCACTTTCTGCCGAATTCTGGAGGCATTGCGTGTTGAGTGGCAGAACTCAACGCCGCGCTTGTCCTCGACACCAGAGTGAAGAAATGGAAATATAAATTTAAGTAAATATTTCATCTCCTCGAGTGGGGATCGAACCCACAACCAGTTTTTACAGTCACACTTCGTGCCGCTGCGCCACGACTGGCCTCAACTGGACTGGACTTTATTTTAATCGGTTCACACAAAATTAAAACCAGATCCACGCTTTATCCCGCCTTTAGCAGGGCAACTTAGTGTTAAGATATTGCGTATAATGTGAGACTGATGTGCGAACTGAAAATATTACTAACCGAAATGAAAATATTATTAAATTATAATTTAATCCTCCAAGTGGGGATCGGATCAACAACAGTCGCGTTACAGCCACAACTTTGGCCTTTAACAAAGAAGAGAAGAGAAGCGTCAGCGCTCCTTTTACGGAAATACCATATAGGTAAATTGTAATAGGCTTTAATAGAGTAGTTAAAACTGTGGTTTTATTTAAAGTGGTGCTGACAAAAAAACTCTGTATAATTGAGCATATTTAATATTTTTAGTGTTTTTTTGGTTAAAAGATACCAATAGTTATTACAACACTTGCGAAGAAAGCATATTTTAGGCAATTCTTATACCTTTTGAAAAACTACCAACATTCTTATAGTACTTAAATTATTTTTTCATCATAATGACGGGAAAATAATCAAAATGTTTGAAATTACACTATAATACCACCACACAGTATTGACATTGTAGTGTTGATATGACAGTAATTGAAAATACCTTCATATGCACTGTTTAAACCTGTTTTATGATATAATGTAGAAAAATATATTCTATAGAGGAATCACACATTCTTTTTATTCTTTAACTATAACACGCAAATATATATTTTAGAGGTTACTTTGTACTAAGATGGCATGGCTCTGTTTCCGCATTTACGTCGCTGATATATCGATATAAATAATAAAAATATAAAATATTGGAAAGAAAAGGAGAAATGCAATTATATTGCATATTTTCTTTTTTTCACACTTGAAATATATTAATAAATTTACATACAATTCATTTGTTTTGAATATAACATTAAGTTTAATCAGCTTCACGCTATTTTAACAGATAACATAAGATGACATTAAGTTTAATTAAAAAAAATTTAAATTAAATTAGCTTCACGCTGTATCCCGCACACAGCAGAGTAGGCAGAGGGAACCTAGTGTTAAGACACTCCGTTCCCCACTTTCTGCCGGATTCTGGAGGCATTGCGTGTTGAGTGGCAGAACTCAACGCCGCGCTTAACCTCGACACCAGAGCGAAGAAATGGAAATATAAATTTAAGTAAATATTTCATCTCCTCGAGTGGGGATCGAACCCACAACCAGTCGGTTTTGCAGTCACACCTCGTGCCGCTGCGCCACGACCGGCCTCACGGCCGGCCGGTATTCGGATTAAGTTTAATTCATTAAATATATTTGATACTTCCTTAACAAGATTATTTAATGTATTTTTTGTATATAAAGTCTTGAGAAAGTTCTCTTGAGAAATCTACTACTACTAAATAATCTAATCTACTGTAAATAAATGCAACGTACTTGTCAATGATTAAAATGTATTGACATTACCTCGTCATCTAAACACAATATAAATTTTTATAAACTATGAATTCACAATCAGAATTTACTTTCCAAATACATATATTTTTTATTGTAGACATCGCCATTTGAGCTAGTCCCGACAAATATACCTACTTTATTATTTTTGTTAATGTCACCAACATTGACATTTAAAATAATAATTATGGTAGACTAAACAACTATTAATTGTACTTCTTTTTTCAGCTTCACGCTGTATCCCACACGCAGCAGGGTAGGCACAGGGAACCTAGTGTTAAGACACTCTGTTCCCTACTTTCCGCGGAATTCTGTAGGCATTTCGTGCTGAGTAGTTAAACTCAACGCCACACTTTGCCTCGACACCAGAGCGATGAAATGGAAATATAAATTTAAATAAATATTTCATTTCCTCAAGTGGGAATCGAACCCACAACCAGTTTACAGTTACACTTTGTGCCCCTGTGCGACGAACGGCCTCAATTTACTTTTTTCTTTTTAATTGTGGTTAAATAAAATAATCGTAATTTAATTATGTTTCTATTAACCGACTTCTTAAAAGAGGAGCTCATCAATTCGACTGTATTTTTATCCTTGTTACCTCAGAACTTTTGACTGTGTGAACCGATTTTGATGATTTTTTTTATTTGGAAGCTAGTGCGTTCCGTTCAGTCCTATTTTAATTTAGTTCATTTCCGACAATGATATCTATGAAAAAATCATATAAATCTCAAATTTACATTATGTATGTGCGCGACAAATGGTCTAATATCTCAATATCAACTCAACTGATTTTAATGATTCTTTTTTTATTAGAAAGGGTACATATAAAGGATAGTTTGGTGAAAGTTTGGTTAAGTTCAGAGTATGAAATCCGGTTGAAATTGAAGAAGTCGATTTTTTTTATTAAAAAATATAATTATGTTATTTTTTCTGGTAAAATTTCTTTATACTCAATGATAAAAACTATTAGGCTTTGAACTATTACCATGCTAAAAATAATTAAATTTCATACAGTAGTTATCGGTATTTTAAGTAATTTACATTTTTCAGTTTTTATTTTTTTTAAAGAAAACTATAATGAAATTCGGAATGAAACCCAGAAAAAATGTACTTTGGGACCCTAGGCTATTACCATGCAAAAAATCATCAATTTCTGTCTGGTAGTTTTTGCGTGATTGACGAACAAACAAACCGACAGACAGACAGACAGACAGACGGACAGACAGACAGACAGACAAGAATTCTGCTGAGTGGTTTTTTAGATTCTATAATCGTCATATAAACCGACCTGATTTTTATTTTTTTTATATCTTTCATGTACAGAATTGACTTTTCTATTCTTTTATTATATATAGAGATTAAATGAGGGTCCAGATGGACACTCCTACCAGCCACCTGGGGGGGCACGCACCAGTCCGACCCCGCTGGTGTTTCAAGTAGTGACGAATGCGGCGTTGGGGACCGCCACCCAGCACGCCATGTCCTGAACGGACGGAGTTACAAATAACTACGAGGAATGTTAGAGGAAGTAGAAGATAACTCGAAGAGTTTTGGGAGAGTGTCTGGGATCTTCTAGGTAGTGTTAGAGGGAATGAAAAAATAATAATATGTGATGATTTCAACGGATGGGTTGCAACTGCGCGAAGCGGTAACGAGGAAGTGTTAGGCAAACATGATGTTTGACCACAAACAAATTCACATGGGAACGAACGGAAGGGAAAATTATGATTGATTTATTCATAGTGGATCAGCGTATTCGTAGGAGGCCAGCCGTGGTGCAGGGGCACAAAGTGTGACTGTATAACCGTCTTGTTGTGGGTTCGATCCCCACTCAAGGAGATGAAATATTTATTTAAATTAATATTTCCATTTCTCCGCTCTGGTGTCGAGGCAAAGAGCGGCGTTGAGTTCTGCCACTGAACACGCAATGCCTCCGTTCGGCGGAAGGTGGGCAACGGAGTGTCTTAACATCACAATTTTCCCTCTGCCTACCCTGTGCTGTGCTGTGTGCGGGATACAGCGTGAAGCTGGATCAGCGTAATCGAAGCCAAGTTATGGACACGCGAGTGTTTAGGGATTCTGAACAGGGAACAGACACTACCTAGTCGTTGCTAGAATAAGGGGTCTGTTGGCTGATTGGCGCAGCTACACGAGGTGTCCGAAAGTTCATTTTCGTTTGAATATTTATTTTCCAAATTAAAATCTCCAGTCGCGTACTAGACCAAATATTTTGTAGAATATAACAATAGGTTTAAGCGGGCAAAGCCGTCTGTAGACTGCTAGATAACTGATAATACATAAGTATAAAATAAGAAATTTTCGCTATATCGCCCTTTCCTGTTCTTTTTATTTATGCATATTCATAATAAACTATTTTAATATTTGCCTGTTGCGTTATCATTATATTGTTTAATTTGCTTTGTACGAAGTCTCAGGTCAATCAGTCGAGTGAATATGCATAAAGCATGATGTACGTTGGAACTAGATTTAATTACACACAGCTAGGGGGAAAGTCCCTTACTATAATCTCATTTATAAATAACTATAGTGAATGATCTCAGTAGAATGAAAAATAGCTAACTATATAAATTTATTATGTAAGACTGATGGTAATAGCAAGTTCAAATCCGTAAAAGGATAAATTCTTTAATTTTCTATACGTAATTGTTCTTATTCACTCTACGTTACTGCTATTTTGCAACTGTTTCAAATGATTAAAACATAACGTACAAATGAACACCTTTTTTTTACTACTCTTTAATGGTTTTTGTTAGCTTCACGCTGTATTTCGCACATAGTAAGGTAGGCAGAGGGGACAGGGAAAATAGTGTTAAGACACTCCGTTCCTATTAAAATATTTCCGTTCTCCATTTCCGCCGAATTTTGGGGGGATTCGACGGAACTCACGCCGCGCTATGCATCGATACCAGAGCGAGAAAATGAAAATGCGAAATATTCCTCGAGTGGGAATCGAACCCACAGCCAGTCGCGTTTATAGTCGCACGCTCGTGCCCCTGTGTCACTACTGACCTCGAAAGAAACATGTACATAAAGTGTATATAAAAAGGAGTAAATGCACAATACCATCTGTGGCTTCAATGAAATAATATACTATTTTTAAGAACAGTTTTAAATACAAAGCTAAAACGCGGACTAAAAAAGCAAAGGAACTATAAGGACTTTTTTGCCTTCATACTGTACCCCGATATACAGCTGGGTAGGTAGTCAGAAAAAACCTAGTGTTAAAACACTCTGTTTCCCAAATAAAAAACTACTTCTTACATCCCATAACCCCACATATTTCAAATTGTGAAAGCTCTATAGAAGACTGTTGGCGGTGATGAGACAGCACTTGTCCGTGACTTGGCAGTTCTGTATCCGAGCCAGTCGTGATTAAGCACATTGACATACAAACCTAAGTGGCTCGCAACTTCTGCCAAGAATACTTTACTTTACGCCTGTCTGCACTAGTTTCCATAAATACATTATTATTTGTAGGGTTTTTTACAAGTTTTATTTTATCGAAAAAAATATATTTTTTTTTTATTTACGTACGTTAAATTATACTATTTAGATTTTCATTTCGTTTTAGGCTTCTTACCGCACAACAGAGAAAAGTAGAAAAATATTTCAAGATATTACATGTTGAGTGATGGAACTCAAGATCGTCTTTTTTTTTGTCTACTAGAGCAGAGAAATGAAAATAATTTAAATATAATCATTCCCCCGAGAGGGCATCGAGTTCATAACAACAACATTGCGCTCATAGTCACACACTGTGCCACTGTGCCACGACGGCCTCTTATTTTTTTTTTATCAGCATCACGCTGTATTCCGCACATGGCAGGGTAGGCAGAGGGAACTTAGTATTAAGACACTCCGTTCCCCATTTTCTGCCGAATTCTGGAGCCATTGCGTGATGAGTAGCGGACTTCAACGCTGCGCTTTTGCCTCGACACCAGAGCGAAGAAATAAAAATATAAATTTAAATAAATATTTCACTCCCTCGAGTGGAGACCGAACACACAACCAGTCGCCTTTGCAGTCACACTTTATACCACTGAGCCACAACTGACCTCTTAATTCTTTAAAAGGTTCAAAAATAACTTTTATCTCTTTTAAATAACTTTTTTACGCTTCGCAAACATTAAAAAACAGCCTTCAGGTGTCACCATTAATTAACTTACTTTCTGCGGCGTTCTGTGAACACATTTTCCTCGCCAATGGCACTTTTAACCTCTACCGCTGACTTCACGATCCATTACCGTTATTGGAGTTTTCAGTTCATTTATTAGCAAAATAGAGGATAAAATAGCAAAAAATACTATGTACTCTGATAATATAATATGTAGTGTAAATATTTTTTTATCAAGTTAAGATCCGCTCAATGGACTTGAGTCCTCAGTGAGTAGTGTAATTGTGATGGTTGTAGGTTGGACTTGTACGTGAAAAAATTTAAAATATTTAATTTCAATTTCGCCTGATCGGTAATACAAAATTCGACATTGATTTCCGTCACACAACATGCATTGTATGGATACTGAGTGTCTAGGCACCAGGGTGCTATGCGAGAAATGTGTGAATTATTTTTTTTAGGTAAATATTTATAAGAAAGTTATTATAATATAAAATCAGCTTCACGCTGTATCCTGCACACAGCAGGGTAGGCAGAGGGAACCTAGTGAAAGACACTCCGTTCCCCATTTTCTGGCGAATTCTGGAGGCATTGCGTGTTAAGTGGCAGAACTCAACGCCGCGCTTTGCCTCGTCACCAGAGCGAAGAAATGGAAGTATAAATTTAAGTAAATATTTCATCTCCTCGAGTGGGGATCGAACCCACAACCAGTCGGTTTTACAGTCACATTTTGTGCCGCTGCGCCACGACCGGCTTCAATATATTTTTGTATATACAAATATATGAGCTACAATTAATTTATGTATATTAGGCAGAGGGAATCTGGAGACCTATTGTTAAGACACTTCCGATTAAGATACTTCCGTTTTCAGCTTAACAAATTTTGGAAACATTGCGTGTTGAGTGGCGGAACTCAACACCGCCCGTTGCCTCGTTGCCAGAACTAGTAAATAATAATATTAAACATTGTTACGAGTGGGATTTAAAACCACAACCTGTTTTGCTTATACTCCCACGCTTATGCACGACTGGCGTCAATCTATTTTTTGTTTAATTAAGTACTAGTCGCAGAACCTGACTACATATTAATTTGCAATTTTAAGTCTAGTAATGTTGTATGTGCGTTGTCTGTCAGTCACAGAGGAATTTTGTACTATGACCTCTTCTATATACATATATAGAATGATGTAGGAGGACACGTACAAGCGTAAGGGTCCTCCCAACAGCATGTGTGAAGTGCTTGATAAAAAGCAAAGCAAAGGAGATATATTGACAGTATAAACCTCTCTGCCTTTCCACCCATAGACAATTAAAGCTTTTACCGTGTGATCCCGGCCTAGAATAGGATCATCCTGGTACTGGTGGTGTCGTAAGAGGCGACTAAAGTACGTGTGGTAGAGTCACGTCGCCAGCAATGGCAAGACGCATGGGCAGACTCGACCGGATCATTACCACCCCCGGCATTTAAAACCGGCGTGAAGTAGTGGCTTTATGCCACTACGTTTCGCATCAGGTAATGCCGGGCTCCCGGGCCTAACCCACCTTACAGGCAGGCAACGCACCTGCAACTCTTCTGGTGTTGCACGGGGTCGTGGGCGGCGGTGATCACTTACCATCAGGTGACCCGGACGCTCGTTTGCCTTGTCTTTTACATAAAAAAAAAAGTCGGTAACATTAATTAATTGTAACTCATATATTTGCATATGTACTTTCTTATAAATATTTTTCTATTATTTTAAACTATACCTACTTATATTAATTAAAGAAGCTCAAAATAAAAGTACGGCGTTATCATATCAAGTTTGATCTGTTTTCTACGTCTCATATGAGACTGACTATACAACTTCAAAATGCTTTAAAAGATGAAGAGAAAGATACACTCTAACAAAACTACAAAACCAAGGGAAACATAAGCCTAACCAAACCGACCCTAAAATATTATTTATACAATACAGCTTTAACCATCGAAGCTAAGTTTATATGGAACTAGAACGTAGCATCAAATTTACTATACGACTACCCTTCTACCCTTTCATCCATTACACAAACCAATATATATATATTTTTTACATGACCATGACTAGCAAATCGTACTTCAACGCCGTTATGTGAGTGGATCGAATAACCGGAAGTTATTGATATTGGGCGGATAAGGAAATTGTTTCCGTGAACACTTCAGTTATAGTTGAAGCAATTGGACATTTGTATATCTATTTCTTAAATGTATTGTATTAAAATTATTATAATAAAAATATTTTTGCGCTAAACTTTTGGCTTGTTGATCGTTTGATTCATTAAAAAATAATATCGTTTACATTTTAAGTGGAGTCCGTTGTAAATAACCACATTTAAGAGGATAATAGTTCAGTCATGGCGCTGAGGCACACGCATGGGACTTTAATCGTGACTGGTTTTGTGTTCGGTTCCCACTCGAGGAAATTAAAATATTGAATATTTTCATTTCATTGCTCTGGTAATGAGGCAAATCGCGGCGTTGAGTTAGTAAAATGTAAACGTATAAACATCACATGAACAATGTTCGTCTCAAAAATTTATCGTCTCAAAAATTTATCCCAAATTACTATGAGAATAAATTTTAAATCCATATTTCTTATAAAATGCTTACACATTGACAAAGAAATTTGGACATTGTCATATTTATATTAAAAAAACATTTATATATATTTTCTAACGTATAAAAATATATCAAATAAGAAATGAGAATACCGAGTATTTTCTTCGTCACAACAAATAAGTAGCGACCGTGACCGAGCTGAGCGTCCACTTATTTCGGAATAACTGAAACAAGCACTAATAAGATGGACCTTTTATCCTAATACACTTCGTTAGAGTCCTTTAAAATAACAATCGTTACCGGTACGAAGTTATTTGATATTTCCAAATTATAGGAAATTAAGTTTACATTTTTTGTTGCTATAGAAAAAATCGGCTTCACGCTGTATTCCTCCGAAGAGAGCGGGTTAAGCAGAGGGGACTAGTGTTAAGACACTTTCCTTCCCCATTTTCTGCCGAATTCTGGAGGCATTACCCATTGAGTGGTGGAACTCAACGACGCCCTTTGCCTCGATACCAAAGCGAACAATGAAAATATAAATATAAATTCACATAAATATTTCATTTCCTCGAGTTGGGATCGAACCTACAATTAGTCGCGTTTACAGTCACACATTTGTGCCCCTGCACCACGTCTAGCGTCTAAAAGAATAATATAGAGTAAAAGGGGAAAAATAATTAACTACTTAATTAAATCAGTTTTAAGCTTTTTCCCGCGTAGAGGGGTAGGCAAGAGAAAAGGAAGGTGTTAAGACACTCCGTTTCCGCTATCAAAACTGCTGCGTCACGACGTCTGTTTATTAAAAAATAAACGTTATTCTTGACATTTGACCATTTATAACTATTAAGCCTACACTCTCATAAAATATAACAATAATTATATATAAGTATAAACGGAAACGGTAAGGCTAATATAATTTAAAAAATCATACTATGCAATTTCAAACCCACACAAAAGAACTTTGTAGACCAACGTTCGATAAATAAATACCTATATACTGGGACAGCTCCACTAGATACCACTGGATCGAACTTCCATATGGGAATAGAAAGTTTATTTGTAAAAAAGTACTCTATAGGTTTAAAACTTTGCTAAGCTTACAACTATAAAGACATTTGTGCAAACTTTTGTTGATATGAACAATGGATTATTGGTATTATGACTTTTTCATAAAATTTAATAAAATATTGCGTAGAGGTGCAGTGGTACAATCTCTTGTCAAACGCGACTGTTGTGGGTTCAATTCCCAATCGAAGGAATGAGCGGTAGTAAAGCACGGCGTTGAGTTCCGCCAACCGCCATTCTAAGCCACCACTCCCAATCCAAAAAAATCTGTAAACCAGCCTTCGATAAATAGGTATCTCTGCAGGAAAAGAATACACTGGGTCGAACTTTCAAATGAGAATAGATAGTGTATTTGTAAAAAATTACTCTATAAGTTCGAGAAAAAAATTGAGTGTTTTTTTTTCATAATACCATTTTGTTTATATCAACAAAAGCTTGTAACTTACAAAGTACTTTTTTACAAATCATGAGGATTATTGGTATTATGATATTTTTCACTAAATTTATAAAAATATCGCATAGAGATGCAGTCGTGCAAGTCAAACGCAACACTTGTGAGTTTGATTAGCAATCGCGGGAATTTATTACTTTTGTTTCCTCTCTCTGATAACAAGATGAAGCGCGGCGTTGAGTTCCGCGAACCACCAACCATCACCAATTTGTAGTACAAACCTATTGAAAAATAATGCACTGGACGAACCTTCGACGAACGAGTCGAAAATTTATTTGTAAAAAAACACGCGACAGATTGATTTGCTAAGCTTACAATTGTATAGAGATACGCACAACCCTCTGTTGATTGATATGAACAATGGATAAGTGGCATGAATATGGTGAAAAATATAATACCTGTCCATTAATTTTACTGAAATCGAATAAAAAATATTAATCAGCTTCACGCTGTATCCCGCACACAGCAGGGTAGGCAGAGGGAACCTACACACTACAGCGTGAAGCTGACAAGAAAAAACAAAAATTTTGACCTTTTTAAAATTTACGAAAGAAATATATTTCTGTACTATTTTTATATTTTACATAGAAGCTTACTTTAAAAAGATATACATTTTATCCTCAGCTTTGAATTTATGTATGTTTAAACCATTACAAAATCAACTTTAGATTGAGCTATTAATATCGCTTTTCGCTTGGCAAATCTGCGATCGATACCATCTTTGAATCTCAGATGACAGAACTGGACGATAATCGGCCCAGCGTTAAAATTGTATTTTATAGGCGAAAATGGGAATAATGGTGCGAACGTTAAATACTTCAGTTACATATACATTATAAATGTGAATTGTATTTAATGTTGTTTTATGCAGCTACACGTTGTACCTGTATATAACAGGGTAGTCTGAAAGATCCTAGTGTTAAGACACTCTGTTCCCAGTAAATTTTTCGAGATATTGCGTGTTGAGGTAGGAAGGTGCGTGAAAATAACAATAATTTTTCCCCAGCCAGAATCGAACCTATGACTGTCATGTTTAAGATTGTAAAATAAAACTGAATATATGTATATGTACCTATACTGACTATTTTAAATTTAAAAGCCTCTTATATGTATTGGCCTGTTCAATCCTAATTTTAATTTAAAGTTTCTCGGTCTCTACACACCTCTTACGCCTTGTCCACTGCTAATAACCTCTTCATATATGCCCTCCGGGGGGCCCTCATACTTTTTACGTGACCTTCCTTCAGTATCTTTGATACTGTGTTTTCAAAGGTCAACCGAGATCATATGTAAATAGGTCACATAAAAAAGTTTCAATTGCTATATGTAAATTAGATTTATATTATTATTATTTTTGAATATTTGCCTAGTCTGCTATATACAGAATATATATATATATATATATATATATATATATATATATATATATATATATATATATATATATATATATATATATATATATATATATATATATATATATATATATATATATA